>CABFWB010002135.1:90327-121710 GCA_902151455.1 Timema bartmani
GTGGATGGGGGGGGCACATGGTTTAAGGTGTAAGTCTTACAGGAGTCAACAAGGGAAATCGGGGTTTGAATCATGATCAGGCGTACTGAGAGTGAATTTTTTTAGATAGTTTCTCACTATACCCACACGCAAATGTGAGTACACTTTCTCTAAATTCAACATTATTCATTGCTAGCACATATCCTTAATTAGTACATATGCAATTAAATCGAATGGGTGGGGACATATTGTGGCAAGAAAAACACCCAGTTAATTATAGCAATTAATTCTAAAATTACAAAAACCCTATCAAATATCAATATTTATGTAATATATTTTGTGAATAAAAACCGATGAGTGTTCTGAGTAATTAATCACTGTCTGTATAAGGAGTGACCCGCAGTGTTGCCAAACTGTTGAAACACCCTGTCAGTACAGACTAAGTTTGATTAATGGAGTGGCGACTCATCAACACCGATTATGTCACATTGAATCATGTTTAATGACGCACTCCTGTTCTTTTTATTAAACTGGATGTTAATTCATGTTTCACTCATGTTTATTATTGTTAGAGGGCTCCATTATTTCATTAACATTATACTAGGGGGCCCCCACTAAAGGAGAAAGAGAGCTTTGAGGAGAGAACAGATTCGTTTCATATACGCGACAATCTTTAGAGAGAGAGAGAATAAGAAGAGGTAAGGAATTTAAAAATAAACTCATTGCCATTAACGAGTAGTTATAGAAATTATAAATATATCAAACTTATATATTCCTTTGAAATTCGATGTAGACTACTTGGTTTTTTATATTATTTTTTATCTCTAAGAAATAACAATGTCCGATGTAGACAAATGGCTACACATAAAAAATAATTTTCATATGATATTAATAACTTTTTTTAAGCTATACATGTATTTTAAAATAAATTCATATAAAAATATTTCTTAGAATACACCTTAGTTAATTTGGGCTGGAAAGGGATATAGTGAACCATTGTTTGATTCCAAGAAGAATTGAAAATATTAAAACAAATGACGCTATTTTTTTAGCACCGCGTCTTAATACCTGTCCGGTTTAACGCTTATGCAATAGTTATGCTTATGGCTTTCGGGATGAATAAGAATATATTTACAGGAAGTATACCCGAATTTGCGGGGAGGGATGGTGGAAAACCATTTACGATAAGCTACCCTCATTGCACCCGAACGGGAATAAACTCTGATCTCCCTATCAACGGCAGTGACTGAGACGACGTGGCCACTGAAGCGGATTTTTAATGCTTAGACGGATCAGTTGTTTATTAATTTTTGAGCGTTCAATATTATTCTATTTAAAAAAAAAACAACAGTGCCATTGGCCGTTTGGTCTAAGGCGTCACACTCTCGCAATAGACTAGACTGCCGAAGACAGGAAGATCAGAGTCCAATTCTGCTCGGGTGCTCTAAGGGTGGTTTTCCCTAAATGGTTCTCCACTCTCTTTCCACTCCTATGTGGGTGAATTTCCTCTAAGCTAAACCTTCATAATTCCTAACACATTAGTATAATTAGTAAATATGCAAACATCCCTAACAGGTAGTAAGACGCGATGCTAAATAAATACCCTAATATTGTTATAACTTCTACCCATCCAGTGCTGAGCAAGCGCAGAGCCCTTCAACTAGTCAGTAGCACTATCTGGTAGAAACATTATGTACTAGGGGAGTTCTAAAAAGTGTAGTGACTCCCCGTTGACGTCCCCATTGGATTTCTATGAGCGAGAGCGAAAATACTTACCAATTTAACCAGGAAAGGTATTTTAACATACCTTCCAGGGTTATTTTACATGCCACAATCCACATGGGACCAATGGCCTTACGTCCCCTCCGAAGGAAGTTGTGCTACAGATTTTTATCACTCAAGAGAAATCTGTCGACCTTGGCTGGCTTTGAACCCACAAATTTGGTCCTGAGGCAAGACCTCTACCTCAAAACCCTAGAGGTTGAAATCTTTACCCTATTTATGTAAATAATCTAATAATCAGGAGGGGTAGTAAGACGCGGAACGTCTGGATAAAACTCAAGACCTGAAACACTTTCTGCCAGGAGGAAATAATATCCGTCGAGATAAAAACTTCTTCTTTAGCATAACTGGTATGATTAATGTAAAGAGAAGAACGCTTCCCACCATAGACTGACTTATATCCCCCTATCCTTTTCCTTCCCCTCTCCTACCACACTTTCCCGCTTGGAAACACTGCCCCATTAAACCGTTCGTTCGCACTCGTTAAAATGTTACCGAGGCGGTGTTTTAGAAAATTGAGCCATGTCCCAGCACGGCTACAATTCAAATCGCTTCGGTTATTAGAAGACACAGGTATATACGCCATTGTGTTATTTTAAGCTCTCCGTTTCTGGTGAGGCCATTACTATTTCTGAATGGCTTGTGTTTAATTACGAATGTACACTGTTCCTATGGTAGGTCGTTCAGTGACGGTTAATCGTACCTGATGGCGTCTACGTCACCTGCGTTTAATTCACAGGGGGACCAAGAAGATGTGGCACAGACATCACTATAGGGTGGTCATGTTATTATGCACGTTATTAAATTTTCTAAGTAAAAATAGCATGACTTTGAAACTAGAAATAGTTTTACGATGCTTTATTGCTACATTGCATCTTAGTACCAAAACTCTTCAGGTTATACACACATATCAATCACGCTAATTGAGTAGGATGAAGAAGTAATAGTTTAAATGAAATGTACCCGTCTTTGCGGAAGGGAAAGGAGGAAACAATTTATGAAAACCGACAGTTCACCCAACCAGTATTCGAACCTAGCTTCACCAACACCAGCAAACCAGACTATATTAAATTTTCATTTAAACCACGTGACCAATGGCGGGGATATTCTGTAATTGATATCTTTGGTTTTTGTTAATTAGCACGCATATAAGATTATTTTGTCTATCATCACTTATTTACTATCCGTTGGGGTCCTACGTATATGTATTAATTACTCTAAAGATTTAGTGATGAGTAAGTTGGAATTTAGAGGAAATGCAAACGAATTAACGTGGAGGGAGCGTTGAAAACCATTTAGGAACGTTCACAGCCCGTGCACCCGACCCGGAAATAGAACTCTTTGCCCCCCATCGTCGACAATCCAGTCTCTTTATAGAGGTCCACCCTAGACCATTCAACCTCTGAAACAGGTTCAATACAAGTAGGATTGAGCATATTTGTGATCACATTTATTCAAAACTTTAAATAACCTTTATATGTAAACCAATGTCACGTTGTCTTTTTAATTATTTAGATCATCACACGGTAAAATAATTGTTTAAATTCAGGGGATGGATGTAAAGAGGAAAGTTTATAGGAAATGAGCCCTCATTGGCAGGTACACAGGATGGGAAAACCAAAATGATACGTAAATCAAACCTCAACCTCGCAGTCAACAATGACCTTAAGCAATGCGATTATAATGTCTTATATTTCGGATGCGGATTTTTCATGAAATGGGAAGACTAAACATCTGACCTGACCGACGTTAGAAACAACAAAGTCTTCGTTACTTGGTTATGGGAAGACTAACATCTGACCTGACCGACGTTAGAAACAACAAAGTCTTCGTTACTTGATTTATGGGAAGACTAACATCTGACCTGACCGACGTTAGAAACAACAAAGTCTTCGTTACTGAGCGAAGACCATCATCTCAATTATGGCAACTTGATTTATTTTACTTCCCACACACTCATTACAAAATTGGGTAATCACTTTATTATTAATGTATAGAATGGGGAATTTATAATTTTTTTATATAAAATAAACATTTATTTTTTCAACAATTCCTTGTGTATGCTCCAATTTTCTTACAAATGAAGATACAATATGACCGCTAGAAAATTTACTAGATCTGCTTCAACGTATTCATAAGCCAAGACGTATATAATATGTAGCTGTAACTTTTGATACATATTATCAATACCTATAAAATAATAGTATCAGTATAGTAAAATGTTAACAATGCAGGCCTCAATGGCTTTGTTTGTATTTTAAAGGGTGCTGCAAATCTACCTTCGTAATAAAATAATAGTATACGAGTACACTCCATTTACAGTGAAAATTCGATGGGATTGCTATATCATATTAGCTGCATCATGGTGGGTGAAAACCTGGTTAGTTTGCTACCTAGCTACACTTTGTTTATCCTGAAATATAGCAGTATTACCTCGATTGATAACACCATGGCCCCATCTTCTAAGTCACACCATAGTGTAACCACTCAAGGTGAGCTTGTTACCTTTCATCCTGATTGAGTTAGCTTTAAAACACATGGTAGATAATGTATTCGGATCTCTCTGGATTTATTGTTAATGTACGTAATGGTACAATCATACTGCACCCTTCATCTGCTGTGTACGGTAACAAGCTTACCTTGAATTATTCAACCATGGCATAGCTTCTAAGATAGGTCCATAGTGTAATCCATCAAGGTAAGAGAGCTAAGTTTCAAGGTAGACCGAGTGTTCATGTCCCCTCTTGTTTAGGCCATAGATTTGAACACATATGATATTCAATAGGTCTACTATATGAAATAATTTGATAATATTAAAATATATTAAAATAAATACTTCCCATTGGATTGGAAAGGGAGTTGAAACAAAATTTATAAATCACACATTAAAAACTAACCCCAGTGCACCCAGTCAAGATTCAAATCATCAACTCTTCATCCCAAATAATCCAGCATATTTCGAGCCTGATTTGGTGAACAACGTGACCACCGATGCGTATCTACAGATCATCAAGGCATTGAGGCTACCCGTTTTCGCAAATACTTTGCACAATTTTAAAGCGGGGAAAATTGATAGATATTAAAATATTTTCAAATTTATTTATTTTGCCTCTTTGGATTAATGCTATTTATGGAACACGAACTACATACCGGATTGCTGGAGGTTGTCTCGTCCGAGAAAACCATATTTTTTCCACGTGTGATTTATGAATTGTAATTTTATCTTTCTCTCTTTGAACTGTTTGGGTGTTCATTCTAATAAACTTCATCTATAACCTTAAAATTTAGACTTTATGAAACAATGCATTGAATGGATTAATAGTTTAAAACAAGAATGTGGAAATAAAATTATGAAATTTCCTGACATCCAGAATACTATTTTTTATTAATATATCAACTATTGTAAGACAACTAAGATCAATCTGTAGAACATTTTCTTATTTTCATACCAATCCTGGATTTAGTTTTCAGCACAGCGGGAGATATATCTTCTTGAAACTAGGAAAACTTTCCTTAGCAGATAAAATAATAGTCTGATGTCTGGTGGATGTGTTTGTCAGAAATGTGTGAAGGTCACTGTTTAAATGCGAAGTGAGGTAGGAATGAATCGTGAATAATGCGATGAAAAGTCAAAGCTGAAGTTAAAGTTATGCTTTTGGTTGTTTTCATATATTTTAAAAACTATTTGAAGTATTTAAGGTTCACTCTCTAAACTGGCTGAGTATTTTATCACAAATTTAAAAATAGATTTTAAATTTAAAACGGACACAATACCCAGCCCCCGTCCATTAATTCATCACCTTGAAGTGGGAAAACCCTATTTCATCAATGATACATTTTTCGGGCATTCCAGGAATCGATCTCGGGACCCTTAACTTAGTAGACAGACACCCTACAAACTAAGCTAAGGTTTCGGACTGTTGTCTAATAACACAACTTTTAACTATTCAATTATCCATTGAGTGAATCTTGGTAAATAGTATGACGTAGAGAAAAATCAAAGCGCACTCATATATTACTGGTATATCTGAATTAATTTATGTTACCTTATAGATGCCATTTAATCATTGGTCGCTGATAGAATATCCTTTAATGGATGTTTTAGAAATAGCTTTGTTAAATGAAATATATTATTTTTAGGGAGCAATTTCAAACTGGTTTATAATAAATACACTAGCAGATATACTCGGCAACACCTTTCTTTGCTTCAAACATAAAGAAAAAAAACTCTTCATTTTATTTCTTCAGACCCAGTGTTTTATTATTTAAAAAAATTCAAACACAAATTTAAAAATTCTGGGTTTGAGATGCACATGTTCGTGCAAAGGGGTTCCTAATTGTTAAATTTCACACCTCTGCATGAGGTAAATATCACGCAACGCACTAGATAGACACACAGACAAACAATATTCATTTTATTAATATAGAAATAAAAATAATATTTAAGCTTATTTCTTCCTTCAAATTGTTTCAAAGATGCAAATGGCTGCTGTTGCTGTCGAAATCAAAGAGAAGGAGATTTTGGACTTCTATTCTGATTTCAACATTATAAAGCTTCACACACCTATATACCCTAGTGTTTGTAAGGGAAGTATTATATTGTTACAAGCTGCTAATTTTACACATTATTGCACTTAAGCATAAGTTCTAGCTAAAACACAACACTTAATAGCTTGAAAACTATTTTTTATTTGATACGTTTAATCATCATCATCATCATTCAAAGTTTTAGCCTCTGCGGGTTGTCTGGCATATCCTTTTCCATTCCTGTTGATCTTTCTAAACTTCTACCTCAGTCACGAGTCTCCAGTCTGCTCCTGTCCTTATGCGCTTGGCCCATCCATCTTGTCCGTGGTCTTCCAATAGGTCTTCTACCCTTCTATTTGTTCTGTAAGGCTTTCTTAGGCACTCTATTCTCCTACGTTCTCATTATATGACCTAACCATAGCAACCTTGTCTCTTCAGTGTCTCTTCTAGTGATATATCTCTTAAACCATCCCTAATTATTTCACTCCTTATCCCCAATGCCGTTCAGGAACCTCATCTCTACTGCCTGCAATCTGCTTAAATATCGCTTCGTCCATGTCCAGATCTCAGAGCCATTTGCCATTATTGGATGATACGTTTAAGTTTATAAAAAAACTCATGGAAAAACATTTAATCACAATAAGTACTTGTACGGCAGTGATGAGGCTGCTAAACTAGAGAACTTATGTATACAAGCTGTATCCCCTACGACTTACTATCCATATTGGCTATACGGATTTATTTTTAGCACCGCGTATTACTACCCGCTCGGGATATACGCTTACGTACTAATTACGCTAATAGGTTAGGGGCGAAGAAGGTTTAATTGAGAGTAAGTGTAGCCGAATTTGTTTGGAGATAGATTGGGAAACCATTTAGGGAAAGCACCCACAGTAGAGTACCTCCTATCTCTGCGTCATCGACAGTCGAGTTTATTGTGAGAGTGACGCCTTAGACCATACAACCATTGAATCGGGTTGTACGGATCTTAACATTGTGTTAATGGGTTAGAGAGGGAAAAGGTAGAATTTAGAAGAAAATCCGGCAATGGTGGGCCCATGGTTTAATGTCGAGATCATTTAGTCTGTTTTTGCGGTGGCGGGGAGTTTGGTTGGGGCTCGGACATCTGGGTCCACTGCAGTGTTTTTTCCTAATGGTTTTTCACTTTCTCTCCCCTAAAAATTGGTTAAATCTCCTCTTTATTCTAGTTTTCTTACATCTTTACATCCTTACATCCTTAATATGATTAAATGTTTATATACCAGACTTAGTGGAAAATAAAAAATATATATATTATATACCCTGGATACTTTCGCAAAAATACTAACGCTATCTTAAGGCAGCCGTTTCGTTCAACGAGAAAGTATCAATCGCTGTCAAACCACACGGTTTAATTTACCATGGTCTGTGTAATTTTCTGGAATTAATTCTCTATTCTGCCAATATACTACTTTTAGACCCTCACAGTTAATCATCCCTTGTCATATCATTAAGAAAAAGGGTAAAGAATACTACGAAACTTCTTATCTCAAGGTAAAAAGAAAAGCTCACTGCTAATTCTCAAATATCTTAACATTTTCTGTTGTGGGCCTATTAAAAATTACCTTATTTTTTATAAGAGGGATAAATCTAGAGCTCCTTTTCATCAAGCCTAGCCATATAGCTACGCAAATATGCTTAAAAAGTCGTTTAAAATGAGCTAATGTCACAGTTTCACACATTAGTTTCATTTAATACAACTTAAACTGAAGGTTTGTTGAGGAAAAAGAGCCCTGTTGGAATCTTTCGAATTTGTTTTGGTGTAAACAATATTTTGGAAAAAAGTATCATAGAATTAAATATGGCGTAAGATCTGAATGTCTATACAACAATTTCTCGCTTACCAAAGCAGTCCTCTTAAAATTACGTCTCAACCCACATATAATGCATAGCTTAACTAGATAATACGGCTCGAAACAAAAGTTTCATAGAAGTGCGTTAACTTGATGTCTTGACTAGAACAATATTAAACATTGGGATTGAAAGCAGTGAAATGATTTGACCAACTTTTCACCCTCAATTCACTTATTGCTAGGGTTTTATGCAGACATAAATTGCACTAATGGTGTAGGTTTGAATAATGTAGGGTGAATTTTTAGTAAATGTACACACACTTTCTTAGAGGAAGAGTGGAAAGTCATAAAGGATAAACCATGCTAAATACACCCGTCTGGGACTCAAATCCTGACCTTAGCGTCACCACCAAGCCAAACTTGATGAATGTGACATCTGGTACATGTGCTCAACAATGAAAATTAATGTTCTAGATTCTAAAAATATGAGAACGTATTCCATTTTGATTAAAAAACAATCAATAATTTATTAAAAATATCTTACTGTCTCGCTATCAGCACTTTTCTTTTATTATTAATGATTTTTCTAATCTAATCTATCCTCCATTATTTTATGGTGAGCAAAAACGGAAGCGAGGTTTCATTAAAAAATTACGGTGCATAGAAAGCAGACTACACTTTGAAACAAAGTCGATATTAATCTCTCAGTTTAATTAAAAGTTGAATCATAAAACTCATTTTTCTACCACCACTAACTTAAGATAGATTGAATTATGGATTAGAAAAAAGTTTTTCCTTCCTAACTATAAGCTTTTCAAAATTTGTGCTCCTTTTAGGTTTGAGTCTATTTTACAATAACGTTTTAAGGTCGGTATGTAAGGAACGTGAGAAAAGGTCATTGTTTTTTGCACTTGTTCACCATTGAAAGAAATTTGGGTTTTGAACTCCAGCTGTTTTGATTGCGCATATTTTAAAAAGTGTAGTTTTAACTGTTTTTGGCCCAGTTTCTAATATTTGTGGGTTTATTCTTAAATAAATTTCTCATTACTACTCTTAAGGTTAAATAATTTACAATTTGTATTCCGACCATTAAAATGACCAATTATATGTTGTACCCGGCAAACCAGATTAGATGAACTTTACATTTAGTCCTGGTGATCACTTTTTTGGATTCTTGTATTCTAAAATTAGTACAGTATATGTCAAGTTTTTTTGATGAAATATAGTCATAAATATATATATATAATATATATATATATCTATTTATATAATATATATATATCAGTACCTTAATTGGGTTTTAAAATAGTTTGCGTAATAGAATAAACATCATACGTTTAAATTTTATTAGAAATAATAATATATATTTGTAGTTCACTTGTGAATTACACCATAATATCTAGATCAGATATATAAAATTACATTATTATTAACTTTTACTAATGATAATATTTATATATATAATAAAAACTTAATATTATATAATGAAAAAAACAAACATAATATTTTGCAATATCAAAGTGATTTTCAATATAGTATTATAATTAGTACTTTTATAATTTTGATGTTTATAATTATAGAATTACGTAGGCCTATACTAACTTATTTTAGAACACAAGTAATGAAGTGGTAAAAATGGGAATATATAAACCCAAAATTTGATATTTTCTATTTAAGATCTGAGTAAACACTGTGTTCCTGATGTGGCAGACTTGGAAATTGAAAAGGCTATAGAAGTCATAGCGTCTAAATCTATGTAATCGATGCTACTAGCACAACAGTACAATTACAATAGGATGGATCTAATATAATTTTCGTAAAGAGAATTAAATTGATTTTATATAAAGATCTACACCATGCAATTGTTTTTTTATTTCTATTACATTCATTTTAGCAGACCCAAGATAAAAATAGCAATTTTTTCCAATGTTGGCTTTTCTACATTTGTGTTATATTCTAAAATAATATTTCTTTACGACTAAACGAACAAGTCCGGCGAGACAGTTGCGCTGTAAGATTATGCAGGCCCTACAATAATACACGTTGACAACTTTACAGGGACTGAAAGTTTTCAAACAATTAATTTTAAGTCGTAATATTGCAGATAAGAATAGTTTCAAATCAAATTTGAATAAATAATCTGAAACCGATTTAAATTTTTAGTAAGTCCTAAATTATATTAAATAAAAACATATTATTCATGCTATAAAAAAGTTATTGGATGACTTCAATGGAAAAATCACAATAATAAATACATAATAGAAAACCATACTAGTTGCACCCAACGAGATTCGAATACTAAACTCCCAATCACCAGCAATCTGATTTATTCAGAAACTACCTAGACCATTTAAATCACCGTTGAAGTTTGACTATTACTGGGAGTAACTTTTTAATAAAATATATTATACAAACAAACATGTTGACCTATTTTTTTAATGTTTTACTGATTTTATTATTACTATACAATGATATTGTAGTGAAAGCTAAACATGAAATTCACAAACTATTATATACAAAACATTCTTTAGGCCTGTCTAAGGCAAGTTTATTATAATACTAATCAACCTAACAAGAACTAAAGTTCAATAATAATTGATAAGTGCCATGTATTGTTAGGATTTGTTTGTAAAAAGTATATTTCTGTCATAAGAGTTTATAAAGTGAGAGTGAACTAAATTCATTCTATTTTTATTAAATGAATTATAAAATTATATAAGACAGGCTACGTACTGTACATTTGGCCATGGCTTGGCCAGATCGATATCAACCATGTCTAAAGTTGACCCTGTAACTAATTGATAGTAATTGAGAACACCAGTTTAACTGGGAATTTGCCTTCGTCTCAAATTGAAGGGGATGTCAGCGTCTACAGGTACCAAATCGATTGTAAGTAAGAAACATACATTCCCTTGAGATAGATATGTTCAAATTGTTTAATAAATTATAGTTCTTTATTCAAATTTTGTTACTGCTAGGCAGTTCCATTACATAGGCATTATTTAGTATTTAGGTACCCAAAGAGCATTATTATACTGCCTATTTTTAATTCTAACTTGTATGGTGGTATTCCCGAAGGCGTCAAACTGTTTAAAAACTCTTCTGGTTAGTTGCCTCTTCTCCGGTCATTCTTACAATCAATCAAGTTCACCTATTGCAACAATTAACCTCTCCTTTTAAAATACTAAATACCCGCACATTTATTTGTGAAACCACGTTATTTCATGGACAAAGAATGGCCATTCGAAATATCACTTGGGCTCAGTTTATTTACAAATGTTTCGTGAGCTACCGAACCACGTGTCAATATTTCCTCAGGCCATTCTATCATATGTATTTTCTTTCAAGTTGTATTTTTCAGTTTTCTCAATTGTATCAGCCAATAACTATAATTACTATCGATTTCCCCGTTCATTATTGCTTAGCTTGATTATTATAAACTTCTTCTCCAGCTGTGAGTATTTAATACTTCTCTGGATGATTGCTATCCTATGGGCATGCGGAAGAATTCGGTAAACATTAGGTTAAATCATTCCCCAACAGCTAAACTTTTGTCCCCAATGGGAAATTATTTTCACTATAACCTATTCTGCAACAAATAATTGACTGCATCTATTGCATGGCCGTTGCCATGGTTGACTCATCCTATATTAGCAGTTTGGTCTCTAATGACGGTCGCCTCATTCAATGTCATCCTAAATAAAGTTTTTGCTCTGAGTTTAACGTCAAATAGACGCTGCTCCAAACTTTTTCTTCCTTACTATTGTTAAACATATCTTGGATGATTTCCGGTAGGTAATGTAAAGTTTTCCTCTATTTAAAGTCTTCCTCTGTCTAACTTGTAGGATCAATATGTTTTGTACATCTTCGAGAGACAAGTTTTAACAATCAAAACATCAGGCAGTGTTATTATCGCGTTCCCCAACAAAATCTTCTGTGAAGATATCCTTAAGCTCGGCCGATTAGCCGAATACACAAATGAAGGCAAAGATCGACTTGAAAATATGTTTTTTCCCAAATACAGCTTCTTTCTGTCATTGTATCCTCCTACACTCTTTCAATTTCAAGATGCTTTTTAGTTAGAGTAGTAATTGATTTATATGTATAAATATATATGTAAATAATCATGTTGAACGTTCCCTGTGTAATTTTTATTTGACAAAGAAATACATTTCATTTACTAATATAAATACGAAACACCAAACAAAACTATAAAAAGGTCACTTTATTATAATCGGCAATAATGTTATCTTTAAATTTGACATTGAAATTTATATTATAGTTTCTCCTTGCTTTTGAAGTCTAAATATTATATAGACGAATTAAAATCTGGTTTTAATTCTTAAATATTTTATTTTTTATCTGTTTTCAAATGTGAGTGCTTCCTTTACAATTCGACCAAATTTCAGCTTATAGTTTATTATGAAATAATAAAAATTCTCTGGCCTGTAGAGTAGAAACATACATACACACAAACACCATTAGACTTTTATTAATATAGTTTACTCTTAAAATTTTTATTTATTTCTTTAAGTTTTTGGAAGTAGCGTTCACATGGGAAATACTATTTTTCCTAGCCTCGACTCTAATTTTATGTTATAGCACTATCTTAAAATAGATAATCTTGAAAGCTTTATACTAAAAAAAATCACTCACTAAATATTAATTATAAATAAAACAATGAAAAAGAGCAATGTAAACAATTTATTTAATTTATTTTATTGATAACTACTAAATTAAATATGACAAATTTTATTTATCCTTTGCGTTCATATAATAATAATAATATGCGTATAACCCGAATGGGTAGTAAGACGCGGTGCTAATAATAATAATAATAATAATAATAATAATAATAATAATAACAAATAATAATAATAATAACAATAACAACAACAATATAAGTACCAAAAAACGCAAAAAAGCCCGCGGGGAATTGGCCATATAATTTTAAAACAAAACAGATTTTTCCAACCCTTCTAAATAAATAGCTATGTAGTGAAGCTATTATGACAGGCTTCCTGATGTAATAAAAACTTGTTTGAGGTCTCTAAAAATTTGTCTTGGGTTGTAGATTTGCTCTAAAATAATAAAACATCTACACTATTGCTGGGATTCATTACAAATTATTTTATTTAGATAAGCAAAAAAGATAACTCAGATGAATTTTCGTTTAGTTGCGATGACTGGCTGTATTTTATTTTACCGATTATAATTTCATTGTTAGGTACATTTTGTAACGCCTCAGTTGTTCTTCTTGTGTGATACCCAGAGTTAATCAATCTATGAGGCCCTGGGTTCTTGTAACGCACACATAGCATTAAGATGCTGCAAGTCCCATAATTATTTATCAAACGTGTTGAACTGTTGTGAATATTAAATAATAATAATATTGGGAAGACTTATCAGCCACAAATGAACACTTCCCTTTCTTGGTAAGCATGATTTATTCAATTATTCACTTGTTCTATATAGAAAAATAGAAGATGCTTAGAAGTAAATTCCAATTACTTATTACTGCTTAACCACTCATGCCACAGCAGGCCGTGTCCCTCTTTCGTTTTCCATATACGAGTGACCGACCTACCGCTAAGCAACGGTGCCACTCCTTTCACCCCCCCTATGCCCACGACTACTGGCGGTGGTCTTGCCAACCATTCCCGGGAAAGGAGTGGGGAGAAGGAATGCTAACATACATTCTTATAACACGTAGCATTAATATACTACTGTAATCGACATGGCTTAAATTGGGGCGTTTGTTTAGTTTAATATTGTAACGTTGTGAATTGCAAGTGACATAACGATTATAGAAACGTGTTTTGAGTAAACAATAGGATACAAGTGCTGACGGCCAGAAGGTCTTGTCAGCATTATTTTTGACAGTCAGGCCAAGTTGTGATATAAATAGTAGTATTTTTCGAGCTAACAGGGCTGACAATTCACCATTGGTTCTATGGGGGTCACTATGCATATTTTGGAGGTTACGCGGGTTGGGACGCCGGATCGTTGAGCATGTGTGCTAAGGGGATACCACCATGTCCAAGGTACCGGGTTTCATAACCGTGTAGGACCACCTAGAGTGTCAGTCAGGCTATTGGCTAAGCATACCTTGCTATAATATCATTCTGTCATTAGCTCCTGAGTAAATATTTTCAAATCCTTTTTATACTTATTTAGTAAATTCTTAATAACATCACATTTTGAAGTAGAGAAAAGTGGAATATCAATTGGGAGCCCACGTAGTCATATATCTAGTCACCACCCATATCCTCGGCCGCAACATACATCCTGACAGATTAGACCCACGAGGGAGGGAGGGGCACTACAATGCATACAAATAAAAATTAATTTGAACACGATTTATAATCATTGGATCTCACTTTATCACATTTTGAAGTAGAGAAAAGTGGGAACGTAAAACCCTAAGAACCAAAGCCGTGCATCAATTGGGAACCCAAGTAGTCATATATCTAGTCACCACCCATATCCTCGGCAGCAACATAAATCCTGACAGATTAGACCCACGAGGGAGGGAGGGGCACTACAATGAATACAAATAAAAATTAATTTGAACACGATTTATAATCATTGGATCTCACTTTATGAATGAACCAACCAGTTACTACTCCAATTTGCAAACAGTTGGTTCTTCCACCCAAACTTGTTGACTGACCTTGCCAAGTAACTCTCATGAGCAATGATGAATGAATGCGGTCGCTGGAATCAAAGCCGCCATCTCTACACATGTTGCGGCCACACACCCCTTGACTTTGAACCTTCTTAAGATCTGCAAGTTATCTCATTCTCCACTTGACATTGTTCTACATTTTCATTTCCAATGCACTCTTCAAGGGAAACCTTCACCCTTGAGGTTTTCTTTCTTGTATCTTGATGCTTCCATGTTAGGTTTTGCGATATTCACTCATGTGGCCCTGTGGCTCTTGACCTACTGTTAACCGTCTAAATATTCTCTCACACGGTCATACATCTAAATATGGGGAGTCTATGAGTGAGTCATGTATTCACTATTTCAGCTGATTTAATACATAAACGTGGCTTAAGGTGGGATGGAAGGAGACGCGAGAAAAGGCCAGTGTTTTTGCAGTTTTTATGGCAAAACTTTCTGTTGGCTAAAATAAATAAAATATTGCTCCAGTACAAATATATACTTGAATTTTCTCACATGTTAACCTCAAAATTTCTTGAATATCTATCAAGGGTGTTCTGGAATCTAACGAGAGATGTTTCTTTTCATTTAAAATGTTTGTTAGACAATGCTACCATCCTCATGACAGATATTCATGAACTGTTGATATCATCACGTGAAGAAAATTAAGCCATATGTTTCTACTATTTTATTTATCTTGACCGAAAAAATGTGTTGCCATAAAAACCGTAAAAACACTGGCCTTTTTCTCGCGTCCCCTTCTATTACACCATAAGACGTCCGACAAGCATTGATCTTGTTCCACGGCGGTGTTGTGAATGAAGGTTCAAATCCAGTTTGAGTACATTGTGGGTGGTTTTCCCATCCCCTCTCCGCATACGATTGCACACGTGGCTTACTCAGAGAATGTTCACACAACACACACGATTACAAACAATATTCTAACAATACGTTACCTTCTTTGCCCTTTTATATGGCTAGATAATCATTGAGAACTTTTTTTTTATAAATTTGATTTTAAATAAATAATTTTATCTAATCTCTAAAGTCTATGAATGTGAATAAAGGACTATTTAAAAATTGAATTATTTCCTTTTCAAACAGTTGAGAGCTTCTATATTTGGGGACATATCTTCTATAATTTTGATTCATATTTGTTTTGGTCAGCTATCTAGATGTTAATCTTTTTTTAAATTAGACATTGATCAGACAGAGTCATGCTAATAATTTTAGGGATTAGGGAGGTTATATTAATATGAAGTATACCCGCATTTGTGTGGACTGAGAGTGGAAATTCCTTTAGGGAAAACCACCGTCAGTATATCCAATCGAGATTTGAACCTCGAGCTCCCTATCATCAACAGTCTAGTATATTGTAAGTCTTAGCACGTTAGACCATGGGGCCACCGAAGCGGATCTCACGTAATTATATATATATATTAAATTGACCATTTGCCAATTTGTTAATATTACAACGGTTCAAATTGATGAATGGATACTAGAGTTTTGAACGTTTATTTGTAAGCAAGTAATTTATATCGCTACAAACCAGAAGTAAGGCTAACCTTCTTTAAGGTATATCTATATTTTTAAATATATAATTAATGGAAAATAATTATGTTTTTTCGTTGATATTTATAATATAATTTATGATTCTTATTAAAGAAAAAAAATCAGCATATCAAGAAATAAGATTTGCCAAGACCATAGATTACATAAGAAACAGACTTAATTTTTAACACAATCTTATGGAAAGTAGAGATCTAATATATTCCTAGATTTATTGCTTTGTTGGTCGTCAAAAGTATAAATTACAAAATACAAAAAGATGATTATATATTTATCTCAGTTTAGAATTTATGATTTATTTGTCATTACTCGATGGAAACTTTGCTAAGCACAATATTTATACTAGCCATATTATACTAATCACAAGAACTACTGGTACTAACAGCTATATTCTTCTTTAGTCAACAACCCGTATGTTGGTTCGATACGATTTCTATCCATCCGTAGCTGGGCATGCATGTCCTTCGGCTGGTTAGTGCTGTATGCTCTATCTGGTAGAAATACCATGCACCATGGGAGTTAAGGAAGTGTGGTTATTCCATATTGCCTTACACCCTTCATTTATTTTCTACAAACAAGCGTGAAAGAGCCTACCAATTTTACCGGAAAGGTATTGTCACATGACCCACCTCAGTGATGTAATTAGATAACGCGTTAATTTTATTTTGGGCTTGACAGCCGATGACGGGGAGATCGAGGTTATAATCTCGCTCGGGTGAGTTGGAGTGGTTTTCCCTAAATGGTTTTCCACTCTCTTTCTACGCAAATGTTTGTTCGCTTCCTCTACATTCAACCTTCCATATTCCTAACCCCTTAGCGTAATTAGTACTTAAACGTGTAACCCGAACGGGTAGAAAGACGTGGTAATAAGTATTAAGTATTATTGTCACATATCTTCCAGGATTATTTGACATGGCACACTCAATAATAGGTCAACGGCTTTACTTCCCCTCCAAAGGAAGTTGTGCAACGGATTTTCACTACCCAAATAAAATTTGTCGACCTCGGTTGGGTTTGAACGAAGGGACATCAGCTCCTGAGGCGAACACTTAGCCCCAAGACCATCTAGGTCAACGACTATATGTTATATAATTTTACATTAAGGTTTGTATTCTAAAATGGTCCGCTGTAAGATTATACTAAATAATCTATATTAGACCAAATCTTAAATAATTTATGATGCTTTAAGCGATCAGCCCGAAAGTGTAGGCTCAAATTAGTTTAGAAAAAAAAACACAACATGAATGAGCTAACAAAGATAATGCCATAAGTTTTAATGATGTGATTCATTGAACGACCGGGAATATAGGACCAGCATGTCGTTTGTTCAGGACTATTTGGTCGGTTATGGAAATGTTTTTGTAGGTTTTGTAACAACACGTAGAACGCTTGATGTGTTAGGAACATTAGATTATTTTTAATGGGCACTAAACAAAAATAAACCAGCTCTATAGGTGTAGAGAGCAGTTTTAAAAAAAACTCCTTCCAAGCACAGTTTCAATGAACGATGAGATGTTGTAATAATATAATAATACAACAGTATAGATATAGTATTATCTTATCTCATGTATACTTTAAGTTAATCATGAATGGTTTTTGAAATTTATATTAAAATTTCAATAATATTGGGAGCAAGTATTTAATAATATAAATACAAGAAAATACTTTTATTTTAACATAATAAACATATTTGTTACATTTTGAAATATTGTAGCATTAACTGTGAAGTTTGCAACTCGAATCCAATCAAAACATACATTTTGTGAATTACTTTCTCCTATGAGCCCTCTAATAAGAAACATTGTGTACATTTTAAGCCTTAAAAATTAAAAGAACTATAAAACTAAAAAAAAAAAAAAGCTAACCGACCAAGAGAAGAAAGTTCCTGGCTTAATGCGATCGTTTGACAATATATTCTTCTGTTTGTTCCACGTTTACTACCAAATTCATGGACCAAATGTACTGAAATTCGGCAGGAACATTTTTTAAACCTAAGTTTAAAGACACACATGCACGCACACACGCACACAAATACACACACAAACACATATATTGAGATAATGTGTTTGGGTTTTTAATTTTTCTTGACACCTTGGAGAAAGAAGTATTATGATTTGTGATCGTTAAAAAAAATATAACTTGAGATTTTGATAATTACCGACATTACATGACCTCCTAAAATCGAAAAAGTGATTTTTGCAATGCAATATGTCTGTATATATCTCGGCGTTGAGCCAAAACAATTTTATTGATTGGGCTGAAACTTACAATCTAGGGTTTTCATGAGGCTCCTGAAAGGATGTTGTAGAGTTAGATATCCAACCCTAGAATTAAGGTTATTGAACTGAAGGGCGAAAAAAGAAAAAAATTGATTTTCCCAAAATCCGCTCTGACGATTTTAATTAAATTCTGTTTTTATACTTTTTTTAACATTACAAACAAAATGGCAATTTTAATTTTCCGTGGAACATTTAATTGGGTGTAGTTTACAAAAGCGGAAATATACAATTTTAATCTAATCCCCGCAGCTATTTGAAATATGAAATAACTTATCATTGTAAAGTTGTAGTATTGTTTAAAATAAAATTATTGTAATTGAAATATATCTTATAAAACCAACATTTTCTTATTTATATATATAATCAATACATATTTTTATGGTCTTTGAAAACAATGTGAAATTGATTGGTGGGTTCTCTAATGAAAGAGATGTTTCTCTTTTCTCAATGTTTCCGTAAGAGCATATCCTATTTCATTCATGAATTTTTTTTCTTAGCACCACGTATTACTACCCATTCGGATTGTACGCTGATGTAATAGTTACTATAATTAATTAGGGATGAATACGGTTGGATTTAGATTAATTGTACTCAGATTTGCGTGAAAAAAGAGTGTGGGAAACCATTTAGAAAGTACCACCCTCAGAACAATCAACCGGGAACGAACTACGATCTCCCCATCATTGGAAGTCTAGTATATTGAGAGTGTAACACCCTAGACCATATGGCCACCAAAGCTGGTATTTATAATCCTTAATGTAGTGTTTCTACAACTGTGTATATTATTTAGTTTCACAAACCTTAGGAGTTTTTAGTAAACTACTATCTAAGATAAAAGAGAAAGTTTGTGTGTTGCCCTGTGCCATTTATTTGAATGGATGGAGTGAAGTCTATCGTTCACAAAACTATTAGTACATTTGTTTGAACCGAGAAAGAAACAAATTATGTTCTTAAAGTTCATACAATTCAAGAAAGATAGATTGTGCAAGGGTACAAACGAAACTAAACAACACTTTGATTTTTTTCTCTAAAAAGGATTTTCACAAAAACATTAACTGAAGTTAAAAAAAACCCACTACATCTTACTAACCGTTCGGGTTATAAATAAAGTGAAACAAAAATAAGAGGAAGTTAGTGTTTTTCTCTGTTGTTCCTTGATCTGAACCTCCATACACTCAGCAGTACGTTGTATGTCATGATAAAATGGACACCTCTAGATACGTCTCCAGGCAGGAGATTTAAGTCCCGGTAACTTGGAAAGCTCTCAAATTTCTTGGTGTGGCAGTATTGCAGCTAAAATAGTACTGATGGGCTGTTAGAAACAGATCCAGACATTGAGAAGGGCAAATAAATTTGGGTCCAATGGTTAGTGAACTGATCTTCTTAAATTGATCTGAAAATTAGAGATAAAATAACCTTTCTTTTTGGAACCATTTGAAGATTTTAGATATCTATTTTAATAATGGCCTGACACCTTAGCTCAGTCAGTAGCGTGTCCACCTGCTTTGCTGAATCTAGGGCTCGATTCCCGGCGTGGCCGAAAATGTATCATTGATGAAAATATGGGTTTAGCATACTGGATGATATGCCTGTCCTAGTATTAAGTTAGATTATTAGACATATGAATCTACAACAGGCTTAGCCAGCCGGTAGTTGAAAATGTATGGCTTGAATAAAATATTGACACAAGCGGGAAACAGTATTGGATGTAAAAAAAAAAAGTTTAAAGATAATTGTGAACACATATTAAGGTCAGTATTTCTCAGTTTTTTTTAATAAAAAACAGTTTATAGCAAAAATTAGTAAAATATACTTTCAGTAGATACATTTAGATTAATTTAATACATAAGGCAATCTCAAATCTTTTTGATTAATTAAAACTGGACATTGCCTAATTCAACCAGAAATTTTTCTCGTCCTTTAAAAGTTTTTTTTGGTCTAATGTCACCATGTTCATGATCAATATTCAATAACTGTTGAGAGTACGAAATGTAGAAAATTAAACTAGGTATATCTACCGAAGCAACATTTTTTGATTAATTTAAGTCAAAGAATATTGTTGTAAAAAAAACGGTAAAAAGATTAAATAAACTTAAATCACGTTTCCTTTAATCCCACCCCATCGACTTTAAGGTGAATATAATCACAGTACGATATTTCTTATGGGACTATCCGTTGTGATATTTCAAGACTATTAAATCAACCTTCAATCTTATAATCTCTTATGGTTAACATTATGACTATATTGGTTTTATAAAGGCTAGATCAATGTTTCTAACGACTTAATTAAATTTCAAAACCCCAATAGTTCACCTCAAACGTTGTTGAAAAGAGCTAATTTCATAATTTAAGCATTTTTTTTTAAATTATCAAACATAAAGTATAAGTTTTTATAATTATATAGGTGCATGACCAGGCCTGGATTAACACTTTTGGGGGCCTTGTGCCAAGTATAGCTTGGGGCCCTTAGAGGTTAGTTCCCTAATGAATGATTATGAAACTTACATATACATCATACATGGATAATTTGATTTAGAGACAAACAATTTGCAAGCGTAAAGCATTCACGGTGAGTACCATTTGTTTAGCTATTGACCTATTAATTATTAATACTATAGTAAATTATACAGTATATTTTATACTGAGGGGATTATAGTATTTTAAATTAATAAATAATACTATAATAATACTAGACATTATATTATTATAGACTGTTTCAGTTTAATTGACTTTTATGTCTTCCGCCATCTGCAGATAAAATAGTAATAGTATAAGTGTAGTAAAAATTATGTTATTATTTAAACCTTTTTTTGCGTAGCTACTCTGCGGCAAATGTGGTTACCATGTCATCTAAATCCAGTTCACGAAGAAGATCGGTTTCGATTTGACAGTACTGAAAGTTAATTCAAACGCGATTGTTTCATGCACGAACTCATTTAATATTTAATCCTTTTTTATCTTTGAAAATGACCGTCCACTTTCACAATTCGCGACAGTCAGTGTGAGTAAATACATATTACAGTAATAATAATAATAATAATAATAATAATAATAATAATATTTAGCACCGCGTCTTACTACCCGTTCGGGTTATACGCTTAAGTACTAATTCCTCTAATGGATTAGGAATTGGGAGGGTTGAATTTAGAGGAAGTGAACCCGCATTTGCGTGGAGGGAGAGTGGAAAACCATTTAGGAAAAACCACTCCCAGTTCACCCGACCGAGATTCGAACCTCGATCTCCACGTCCTCGGCGGGCGAGCTCAACACGACTAGCGCGTTAGCCAACTACGCCACCGAGGCGGATATTATTACAGTATGAACGTAAGGAAATGTTGAATCCAATCCAAGGGATTACATCATCTTAAACTGAACAATAATAATTGATCTGTCATTGTGAGTTTTTACTATAATCCACTACCGCTTAAATAGTTCATCTACAAAAGTGTCCTCGAGATAATCATGATAAATAGATATCAAACTTGATACAGAAGCTGAAATGCTTGCCGTCTCTGTTACATCTCTTAAATCATAGAGGGATCCAAACAGCTTGTGTACTGCAGAATATTCCTGGATTCGATGCTAAAATGCAGACATAGGTTGGTCAATAATGATATAATTTGTATTGATTTGAAAGTTCTTGCTGCCTGAACTATGCATTTGCTGTATCCGGAATATTAGACTCGTCGCTGGCGACACGTCTCTGTGACTGTCTTCTTCGAGTTAACTCGGTCTGGTATAATTTCACAGTAGCCAATGAAGTAGCTTTCTCGTCATATTCCTTGAACGTTATACCATCTCCCAAATCAGAAACACATTTTTTAAGAAATTCCAATAGTGTTACGACAGATCCAAGGTATATTTCCATTTTTTGAAGCGACAGACTGGTCACGTTAAATCGTTGTAGGATGTTGTACCAGAATAGATTAATGAAAACAATCTCTAGGTGATTCAATGTTTTTGCTAATGATTTAGCTTCGTTACGTTGCTAAATATTTTGATCAGTATCACTTGCTATATCAGTCGAAGCCGACTGTATACCAACATAGCTGTCTGCTAAGGCTTTGGTGGCATCGGCACGATATAAACATTGTGTCTGAGAAATACTTTTTAAAACAAGATATTTCTTACTTTACTTGTCTTCACTGCAACACATGTATGTAGTCATAACATCCCATCAGTGTGACAAGGCAAAAAAAAAATCATATAATTTTTTGAGAAAAGCTAAAAAGCTAGTTCCAGACATACAGCAATCTACCGCGGATGTTCCAATCAGGTTCAGTGAATGAGCGCTGCATGGAACAAAAGCAGTGAAATGGTCTATTTATTTTAAATTATCTTGTAGACCAGAGTATTTTAAACTTACGTGTCTTGTAAAATGATTGACCGCGACAGTAAATGAACAGACAACGATTTTATTGCGGAATTTCTAGGTTAGTTTGGGATAAATTTTACGAAAAAACATATTGAAATATTGAAAAATAATATAATCATAAAATAAATTTGACATGCCAAAGTAATTTATTTACGGGGTGGGTGGGGGGTGGGTGGGAGCCCCTTACCTCAGAGGCCTCTGTGCATGGCACATTTGGCACATGCCTTTATCCGGGCCTGAGAATGATTTCATCTTGGCGCGAACATTATTTTGAAATTACAAACCACTTCTGAATAACACCAGGTTCCTAGACGTCTGAAACGTATCTCAGAGATCTGGTAGACGGTCACCTTAGGGGTAACTTAATTCCGTTGAAATAAAAGTCTTCAGTAACCGAAAGGTCTAATGCCGGGATCACGATCAACTTAACGTTAACTTAACGTAAAGGACCTCCTTGTGTGTTTAAATGGAGACGATCACGATGCAGTTAACTTAACGTTGATTTGCAGTTAACTTAACGTAAGAGATGTCCTGGGAGGTCTTTTACTTTAAGTGAACGTTACTTGAAGGGTATCACGTGATCTATCCAGCCAATAATTATGCGAGTGACCTCAACAGGGCTATTTAGTAACTAATTTGTTGGTATTATGACCAATGTTTACTCTTTAGCGTAAGTTCTAGTGATCAGACATTTAAACAAAATAATTAAACTAAAATAGGAAAGATAAATTTATCAAAAAAGTTTTGTCATAGATATTTATTATATCGATTGAAAACTGTAAACATTCACAGATCATTACTTTACAAACAGTACAAATCACAGATCATACTCGAGAATGAAGATGTTTGGCTCGAGTTATTACGTTAAGTTACGTGAATCGTGATCACACATACGTTAAGTTAACTTTAAGTCAACTTTAAGCGAACGTTACGTTAAGTTAACGTTAAGTTGATCGTGATCCCGGCATAAGGTGTCACTTCTGCTGAAGGTGGGGAGATCGAGGTTCCAATCCCAGACGGGTCTACTGAGGGTGTTTTTTCATCAATGGTTTCTCACTCTTCTTCTTTCCTCATCCTTATCTTATTAGAGTTATTATCACATATGCTTATAACCTAAACAAGAAGTAAGACGTGCGTTGATTTAAATTTTTTTTTATGATAACATCTAGTGATGGTGTTATAGACACTCAGCACTCTAGTGAGGGCTATTAGCACCTGATACCACACAAATGGTGAACGAAGAGTTGTGAGTAAGCTGCCAACTTCACTTCAAAGCTGGTCACACGGTCTGAGCATTAGACACGAAATAATGTGTGGATCAACGTTGATGGCTCGTCTACAACCAGTTGCACCCACTTGTCTGACTCACACTCCTGTATAAGAGAACATGCAAGCGCAGTCTTATGTCGGAACTGTCTAACCCCCTTGTCCGAAGGAGATAAGTATTGCTCATCTCTTGCGATTATGTAGTGAAGTTGGCTTGCATTCAGCTAATCAGAAACAAGTATAGGTTCACTACTGGGTTCAACTAAATATACATGCTATTTGGGCAAAGAGCATAGCTCATAGAAATATAAAGTAAAGCGTATTGCATTTTAAATTATTTAATAGGCGTAATAATGTTTTAACTTTTTTTATACATTTATTTACTTATATTTTATTCTTATTTCTAAAATTTAATATGTTTTTATAATAGAGTAATGTTGGTAAAAATAACTTCTCTTGACATTTCATGGTAGACAGTCCTTGCTTAGGCAGAAAACAAACACGAGCCTTACGCGTGCGCTTTACGAGTACACGTACGTCAAACAAGTGTCACTTATTCTAGACGATCCATGATGGTAAGTCGAGGTTCAATTCTTGGTCAAGTGTACTGGGGGATGTTTTCCACTTATGGGTGTTCACTGTGTGTTCACCCCATTCAATAGTCACGCTTCTGCAAATCTACTTCCTTCAAATCTATCTTTTATTCCCCAATAAATAGTTCAAACTGTTGAATGATTCCTGTGGTCTAATGTATTTACTAATTATAACAAAACAAAATACTTCTCAACTGATAAATACATTTTTATCACACGTGGACTCAAATTATGTTGTAAAGTTAAATGTCTAAAGAACATTGCCCTAATGGTCAGCAATGAAAATAATATACTATCTTAAACGCACTAACACATATTTGAAAATTGGAAATCTTGGTTGACATGTTATTTTTAATCTTCTGAAAATTGAAAAATGACACCTGAATATGTGAATCGAACCCGGGGACCTTTGGCTTAGTACGCCAATGCTCTAACCACTGAGCTACCTGGGAATCGTCCCGTATTCAGGATCATTATTCACTCATATTTTAAGGCAGAGTCTATGATAGACGTACATAAATCGTCGGCTACAAATTTGTGATTTTTTATTAGGATCACGAGCTATCAGATAACGCAGCCATCTTCAACTCGGTAGTTGGATTATTGCTGCCACATGTACACAGCGATAAGGCAAATACCGAGTCGAAGATGGCTGCGTTATCTGATATAGCTCGTTATTCTAATAAAAAATCACAAATTTGTAGCCGACGATTTCTGCACATCTATCATAGACTCTGCCTTAAAATATGAGTGAAGAATGACCCTGTGCACGGGACGATTCCTGGATAGCTCAGTGGTAGAGCATCGGCGTACTAAGCCAAAGGTCCCGGGTTCGATTCCCATGTCCAGGTGTAATTATTCAATTTTCAGAATATGATATCTAGTTAGAGAATTCCTCACTAAAAAGCATAAATAATAACTTCGGCTATTTGATTCATATTATTTTTAAGGTAAATGAAAAAAAACTTTGAGTGCGATTGTGTTAAATATTCACTTAGAATACATTTTTTAGCACTTCTTCTTTCCCTGGGAACAGTTATTTACAATGCAAACCTCTCTGTCTAAATACGGGATGGACGGCAATCCTAGTGTAGACGTAAGACGTAAGATGTAAGACGTAAGTGAATGGCCACGCTAGCTAATTTTAGTTACACTCCTCGCCACGTCACACGCTGCTATCTTTGTTTGTATCTCCCCACAACAAAGAGAGCATAAAATATAGAAATGTTAGATATATTAGAAACCCGAATAGTAGTGTGCGTAAACACATATTCGCAACTAATATTAATAAATGTTATTTTAATTTCTCAAACAATAGAACCAAGGACGATTATTTATAGTAAATCAATCCAGCTTGGTATGGCGAGACACCCTAAAACTACGCCACCGGTGATATCAAAGCGCACTTATATTAGTTAGAGAAGGCTTTTTTCCTTTATTTTCTTCAATCGCGTCTTATTTGTTTCTTACCCCCGAATCTAAATATCCGTTCGGGCTATACGCTCGTGTCATAATATTCTTTAGGGATATATGCAATTAAGCTAATGGAATAGCGATAAGGAAGGTATAATTTTATATGAAGTTTACCAGCATTTGAAGGGAAGGAGAGTGGTGAATAATTTAGGTAAAAACACCCTCAGTACATCCAATCGGTATTTAAACCCTAATATCCCCGTCACCAGGAATCCAGTCTAACACGAGAGCGACGCGTGACACTATACGAGCTTATTGAAGAATAAATAAGATTTATACGAAGTACATTTGAAGACAAATAAAAATCAAACAAATAATAGGCCTACATAATATCATACTGTCTGAAAAATTGTCCACCACTTTAACTCCTTCGAGGGAGTTTCTGCCTAATAAGCTAATGAGCTGGGGCTTGATTTAGTTAATATAAAACAATTAATATTGTGTAAAAGGGAGCTTCCATTATGCAGGAAAATAAACTAATGGCTTGGAGACTGGGTGTTTTGTTAGCTATAGAACAAATTGTAACACGCACCTCTATATGGGTAATTAATTATAAAAACATACACGCCCTCTAAAAGTTATTTGGTGCCGAACGGAGACGTTAAAACCTATAATGAGACCAAGTCGAAACAATTGTACTGATACAGAATAATCATGTTATAAAACATCATAAAATGGAAGCACATTAGTGTATTATACAGTTTGCTTTTGCTCGTAAATATTTTAATGTAGGCTACCTCCTCGTCAAATAATAAAAGAAGAACACAGTGCTTTAAATTAACTAAACCACCTACAAATAATTAAATTCTAGTCTGAGAATGCACAAGATTTATATGTGCTCTCCTTTAAAAAAAACGTATATTCATTACTAAAGTCGACGCCATGGCTACAGCCAAGGGGTTGAGGATTTAAGGGTTTAAATCCTAATCCCCTTGAAAGTTAGTAAAAAAAAATTAATATAGCCTTATTACGGTTGAGAAAACCCCAAGAAAGTACGTGTTTTTACGTGTCGCCACCTTTCTAATGTTAAAGTTCACTAAAAAAATATTCTAGCATCGTGTTCGTCAGTTATCCAACAAAGCCTGGTAGACCAAGACAAAATATTGACAAGGGATATTTTGAAATTTTGATGTTCCTATAAGATTTTTAGAACGAACCTAACATGCTTTTTAAATTTAAATTTGATGCCTTTTAGAAGCTACTTGGAATTTGTATATTCTAAAAGAGAAAGGGGATGGAAAGAGCCAAGAAGAGTGAAAATTTATTTCAGAGGAGGAAATGGTTTTCAGAACAATTTACTATCCCCCTGTCCCGAAATTCCCTTCAAACCGTTTATGCCATTACTTATATCTTTATTTTAGAAATAGCTAAATGTAAATGTTTAACTTGGAAGGGACAAGTACGATGTAAATATATATACTATGGCAAACCACTTTATTGGACTTAAAAGTGTTTTATATCTGCCCTGTTACCGTAAGAATAAACTCCATATGGGACCACCCATAGGAAAATGTACCATATTATCCCAGAATAAATTGTTCAAGAGAGCCATAAAACAAGCTTGGTGTGAAAAATTATATTCTGTTTATTTAAAAAAAATAATCTTGTATTTTTCTGTATATGTAAAACCACCTATTATTAATTATTTAATATAAAAACGTATAAAATTTGGTTAAACGAGGCTAATGTAAATGTAAGGAAAAGGGATCTTATATTCCCCTAGGTAAATTTTATTTATGAAGTTAAGGTCATTTTTATATTTGGTTCTATTCAGTTACAATGACATTATTTTTAAAGATTTTCACATTGATTTGATGCAGGGCTCAAGGAAAAGAAGTTATTAGTTAAACACTTTAGCCAGATAAGGTGTTGGCTACACAATTTTGCAGTGACAAATGTTAAATTATTTGACTATAGATTTGTTATTATGGTTAGCACCGCGTCTTACTAGCCGTTCGGGTTATACGCACTTAGCGCTAATGTGTAATGGAAGGGTGATTGTGAAATGAAATGGAGGACCTACAGTATAGCGTGGGATCCGAACCACGGTGGAGGCTGGTCATTCCACATATTCACTAGTTGTGATTAATACACTTCTTGTCAGAGGTGAAGGAAAGGGTTTGGCAAATAGATGAATCTGTGCTGGGACCAAGGATTGAACCCCGGACCCCCAGCACAGAAGTCTGACACCTTACCCCATAGACCACCAGGTCACCTTTATAGCGTTGTTATTTACAAATATAGTGAACTTCTAAGACCACTACTGCATTCAGCATTAAATCTCACCTCAAAGTACAAAAAAAAACCCATGAATAATGCTAAATGAAATGCAAGCAAGCCGTAAGTTTGTTAAACTTTAACCTTCATTTCTGAAAAACTGCTTTTTTAAACTTAAATTCTTATAAAAAATAATTTTTCAATGGATTCAGATGGATAAACTAAAAATATTACTAGTTTAATCAACACATTTTCTACAAGAAAACATCAAAACCTAAGTCAGGATTTTGGGAAGATATGTTCCCTTTTCCTATGGACGGTCACATAAAGTATCTAGAGGAATTTGATGTTCATAATTTTAATTGCCTATGGTCAAACCCTCTCTGAAATCATTATCTGGCTACGGTTTTGGTTGACGTTGATCTGTAAATACACTTTTCCCCTATAGTCCACGTCTTACCACCCATCCGAGCTATTTACACATATATACTAGTGACAAAGAGACGAAACTTGTTTACTTTGAAGAATATCCACCCAAATGTGGATGGAGGAAACGTTCACATTAAACATAGTTGGAATATAAAACCCCACCTCACAATCATCGGTAAGCCTGACAGGACTAAACTGATGACTTTGTTTACATATCCCCTGTACGGGTTGTAAATGAACTCTCAAATGTAATCTGTCATCAATCATTTGGTACCTCATCTTCCACTTTGTCAAACAAAATAGAGACAGTTCGCTTGGCCTCCGAACACCTTTACCTTTGACATTTATCTTCAAATTTGTGGGAAATTAAATGAGATTATACTGATTACCTTCAGTTCACCATTTGAGTCATAATATTGAGGAAACACCAATATATATAACCTATAGTTACACAACTGAGACATGTTATTGAGGATACACCAAGAGATGTACTATAGCTACACATTTAAAATATGGTATTGAATAAATAACTATTGCAAAAGATGAAAAATTAATAAAGAAAGGGATTAATACTAGAATTTTCAATGAGTGATCTTCAACTTTTTTATACTTTTTATATTTGTTTATTAATTTTAGCCCATTTTGCAATAACGTTTTCTAAAACTAATTCCTCAGCCTTTTGGTTTAAATTAAGTTTATAAACTAAAATACATAATCATAATTGATACATATTAAAATTTGAGTGAATAACATAAGTTGCATATATAATAAATTATTTGACCACTATTCATGAAACTAATAATCTAAAATGAAATATTTCCCAATGTTAATATGTTTGTTAATTGTTGCAAAGGCACTTATGTTAAAACAATTTCGACTATCATTCCTTATCATATAAAACTAATAATTTTCCAGGTACATTACATTTTCCAAACTTGTTCAATATATAATACAACTCTTTGTGATTTTCTAATTTTTAATATATTTTCATTAAATACGGATTGATTCACAAGTAATATATTATCTCGCCTTACTAAATTTCAAAATGTTTTAAAAAATGTAGTAAACACGATAAAAGTTAATTTGAAGAAAATGTGTAGAGAAGGTAGAAAAAAACATAGTGGAAATATCAGGTTATGGTCGATGGTTAGGGATCACATAGCTATTGGTACAATATTGTTACGGCTATTTTATTTTAATTCTTAAGGTATTTGACGTGTACTATCTGAACCGATTCATTGGATCGTGAAACTAGAATTTCTACTAGAGAGAGCAAAAGGGATTACCAATTTTGATGGGAAAAGTATTTTCACATAACTTACAGGTTTTTTTACATGCTACAATCGACATGGAACCAAAGGCTTCCGCTCCAAAAAATGTATGCTGCGGAATTTTATCGCTCAAGAAAAATCCGTCAACGCTGGTTGGGATTGAACCCACGAACGTCGTGTCCCTAGGCAGCACTTTACCCCCAAGACCACTGAGGTCGACGTTATAATTCTTGAAGCCAACGATACTCTGGGATGCTAATACTGTCTTCAATTTTATATTAATTCGCATGAAAAATACCGAACGTATTTTGTTTGATATTACACTAACATAAATAAAATAATTTCCTTCAAGCTTAAAATTGTAAGTAAGTTTGGAAATATAAATCGTAGTCGTAGTCGTAGTCATAGTAGTAGTAGTAGTAGTAGTAGTAGTATTAGTAGTAGTAATCGAAGGAACACATTCATTGTAAGCAGCCATTTGCTTTATCCAAAGTTTAGTGACTGCAACAATAAAGATACGTGTTCTTGTAAGCCTCTAAATCCCCGTTTGATTTATAGCTAAATGGATGAATAAATAAAAGTGTAATGATATTTTCAAAATCAATAGCGTGAAACTATCAAACATAACGATCGTTTAAATAAAGATGATCTCCAAGCTTAATGTTAACTAAAATAATATTGTGTCGAAGGAAATACAATAATCTAGAGTAACTTATGGATATTAAAGAATTGGTTTAAGCTAGAGCACGCTACTTAAAATGTTTCTTGCAATAATTTGTAATTTAAAATAAAACAACGAATATTGGCTAAGTAAAATAATTTGTTATCATGTAACCAATAAGTTCGATAATATGAATCAAAAGAAATGATTCAATTTAGAAATAACGATGAATCAAGTGATAGCGGAACATATTTGTTAACTTAAATATCCCACAACGTAGAAATGGATGGTATTGTTATTTATTTAATAAACGGTAGTTAACTAGAATAATGTGTGTTGCAATTTTCTTCGATTGACTCAAATTAATGTTTAGTAAAATTAAATGTGAAAATGAACTTCATAATCTAAAACAATATTATGTCTAATAAAATGTTATATGTATATTATGATCTAAGAGTTAAAA
>CABFWB010002136.1:7773-21393 GCA_902151455.1 Timema bartmani
GAGGGGGCAGGAGGGGGTAGGCCGTGAATCTACTGTTACATCATATCCCACAAAGATGTCGCCTTTGTCGACGGTTTTGTGGATCCCGTCAATCAGCTAGCGATCTTTCTTCACGGTGTTTTTTTTTCCTACCCGCATTTCCGACTCAAGAGGAACATGAGCTTATCATACACCCGTGTTGGTAAAAATGGGTCGAACAATTTTGGGAGTGCCAGTGTAACTACTTTCACCTAACTTTCAACTATCTGTGATAGCTTTAGGGTCATCTTTTGAATATTATTCTTATTTGCAAATTTATGTATAGTAAATAATATGCAATAGCATAAAGAAAGCTATGTATTCTCTTTGAAATTTATAAACCTTGTTAAAATGTATGACACACTTTTATAAAAAAAAATAAGTATACTTTAAAGGTGAGGGACTTAAAATATCAATTTGTTTGTCCGCGTATACGTAATGTGGTTGCAATGTTGTTTGTTCTATTATATGGAAAACCAACCCTTTCAAATCTTGAATTATTCAGATCTAACATGCTAATATACACACAAAGCATGGAGACTTTATACTAAAGAGTCGGTAAGTTATTCTGTGCAAAGTACTGTACCTGCAAGATGATTCTCACAGCTCGTATCCTTACCTGGAACAAAGAAAAACACTACTTGAGGGAACACATTCCAATCCTTAATTAAGTTGTGTTACTAAAGTGAATTTCTTAACTTAATCCAAAACCGTTTAAATTTGACTCTTAATATATATTAATCTAACAGTTATGTTCAAATAGTTACTAATGGAAACACGTGATTACTGGGGTCAAACGCTGAATAAATCTGGAAGCTTTATCTGCCAACGTGTAACATATTGAATAGATAAAACTAAATGATCAACCAGTACAAAACTATGGTTAAAATATTGGATATCAGCATACATACACAGCCACACTGATGGCCAAGCGGTCTAAGGCTTTAGGCACGCAATAGACGCGTGCTTGAAACAGAGATAAGATGGCCAAGGAGCACATATGCAAGTATCCCTAAATAATAGACCTATAACTAAGTTTCTCATTTTTATATTCTTTGATTTTTGGGCTACCTGCACCAGTCATAACGCCGTTTAAGTCTTTAGGTCATAAATATGTGTAAAAGCACAAAATAAAGTTAGCCTAAGTAATGTAGGTATGCCCATTTCAAGTCGCCACTTTATATGTTTCTTGGTCCCCGGGTTAGTGGTCACTATGGCTAGTGCGCCAGGATTCAATAGAAGATATGTTTAAAAAAAACCTACAAAGGTGCATACTCTAATATTTCAGCTAGCTGTAGTTTTTGGTTTTGGAGTTACCCACACCGATGGTCAAGTGGTGTAAGGCATAAAGCTCTAAATAGGTCTATATTATGTAAAGGTAAATAATACGGCCGAGATGCACAGACTGAGCTTTCCCTGTCGTAGGCCTGGATTAAGTTTCGTCTTTCTATGTTTATTGGCTGTAAAGTTTCCCAAATACGGTCATTTGGCCTAATTTATAAGTCATCATGCCCAAATGAATGTATGAGTAAAAATAAATATAATCGAGTATTTATATTTAGCACCACGTCTTACTAACCTGTGCGGCCTGTACGCATTGTTCTATTTACGTTAGGGATGTGGAAGGTTGAATATTAGAGGAAGTGTACCCAAATTTGCGTGGAGAAAGAAAGAGATAATATAGAACCATTTATAAGAAAACACCCAACCGGAATTCGAGTACTGATTTCTCCGTCATTGGTGATCCAGTCTATTGTGAGAGTGATGTCTTATATCTGTGGCCTCAAACTCAAATTTATCCAAGGTCCATAGCCTAGAGAGGCCTAATTTATGTTTGCTTCAATGTATTGGTTTTTTTTCAACCGCCCTGATTACAAGAATATTATTAATACCGGCTGTTAAGAAATTTGAAGGGTAAAATTTAGAGATTTTCCCGCATTTGCGTGGAAGGAAGGTGGTAAGCATTTTTTTTTGTAAAAACTGCCTTCAGAAGATCCTGCCGAGATCTGAACCCTGGCCTCCCTGCAGAAGCAAACCAGACAGGTCCAGACTGACGTTTAATCCGTGTGCCCACTGATGTGGTTCAATACTAGCTATTTGATTATATATGAGATTCAACATTATATCATGTACAGTACAATTGAATATAGTCTTTATTTGTTTTCTGACTAGCAAGATCACTAAGGGAAAATATCACCTTCAAATACAAGGAGAAATTATAAGAGTTATACTTCTACTTGAAATATTAATGCCTAGTTTGATAAGAACATGACATAATTCTTAACATTATGTGGTAATTAGAGAATGGAAGAAGTTAGATCTACTCTTTGGCAAAATAAAAAATGTAATTTGCTAATATAAAGTTGTCATTAGGAATATACTTTGGTATTTCTTGTAATAATTTTAATCGATAAATCTCTAAATGAGAAATTGTCCTTTCGGTCTTGATTAGAGTGGAGGAGGCGGCTGTATTCAAGTTTTAACAAGCGGTTAGGAAGTTGCGACGCCCTGACACGTCTATTTCTGTAATAATTATTATAATACAATTGGATAATTTATTTTTATAATCTTATGTGAAGCGTGAACACAACAATTTTTTGAATGGAAGGAGTGAAGAAGAGTTTGGGTGAGGGGTATGTGTTTGGGGAAAATCAATATAAAAGGAGAGAGAAAGCGAAACCTTTGAGCAGCTAGTTCTTCCAGATCTCACCAGGTTCGCTTACTATCAGACATGGTAGTTCCATGTAATAACGTATTATAGATATTTTGGTCAAAGGTGACTGGATATGTTCATTTCAAAACTATTAACAATTGGATTAATTAGTGGGAAATACTTTCAAGGAATGCCATGTGCCTTCAAATGCTGCCCAGCCATATTTAGGGGGAAATGTGAAGCCAATCATGTTTAGAAAATATACATACTTATTTTAATTAAGTTATTAAGGATAAAGTATAGTTTAATTTATGCCCACTTGGAAAAAAAGATAACTATTTATTTTGGGTAAATAAGAGGGTCATATTTATATTATTCACTTCTCTAAATGAATGAATAACAGATTTTTTGCCAGCTAATAGGGAAAATATATAAATAACCTATCTTGACCTAGTTATGATGAATTTAAAGCTCATTTTCAATAGAAGTAAGTCAATTTTGAGGGTACCGCTTCCCTGTATTTCTTTTGAGAATGGTAGTTCTACAGCTTCAGAATCACCAAATTAATCCTAAATTATTCTGTGTTGATCCTGTTAAAAATTACTTTTTTGAATGATCTAGGTTTCTTCTAACCATCTGCTTTAATTTAAGGTCTTTTAAATTTCGTGTAAAACTTCTTAGAAATTAGCTTATTTAACCCTTACATGTTTTTTCCTTAAATTATAAAACTCGAAACTAAATAATTACATGATTATAGCCCTGACGGGTAGTAAAACGTAAAAAAAGAGGAAAAAGTAGGTAAACACAATTACATTGCAGTAATATTTGTTGAACATATTCATCTGTAAAAATTTTGCTATAATATTTATGAGATATTGCCAATTTGTCATTTATTTTTTCCAAACATTAATTTTGATTTGTTTTCTCATACATTCTTATCTACGATGTGTGAACTGATAGGATAAGCCCTTAACTTTTACTAGCCAGATACAAATCCATTTAGAAGCTAACACAGTAACACAACTCTCCAACACTAGACCTGTTCAGTAAGGACTTAATGTATTTTAGTACGTCATGTGAAGCTAACACAGTAATAATTCTAAAAACACTAACACTTTTAATAATTCTAAGGTGTTGTTCGTATCGCTTTCAATTTGTTAGAAGCTAAAAAATCGTTTAATTTAACCTTGTAATAAATATGTCTATGAAGTTTGTTTGCTAGGAGCTAGTATCCCACGCTACTGGCTGTGAGTCACTGATCATGTCTATGAGAACTGAACATTATCCTCAAAGTATAATGGGCAGGCCCAGCGACATACATTTTGTGGCTCGATACCCTCATGGTTTTGGGGACCTACCCCTCTCCCCACCCAAGACATGGGTAGAGAGAGAGAGCTGCAATTAAGAAAAGAGTAAGAAACCAAAATATATTATTCGTGTACATTTTTTTTAGCACCACACCTCACTACCCATTAGGGCTAAACGTATATGAATTAATCACGCTAATGTGCTAAGTATGAGTAAGGTTGCATTTTATAGGAAGTGTACCCCCATTTGAGTTGAGGGAGAGTAGGAGAAAATGTATGGAAAGCCACTCTCAGTACACCCGATCAGAGTTCGAATCCCGATCTCCTACTTATCGTCAGTCCAGTTTCTTGTGAGAGATTGATGCCTTTGACCTGGGTCAGCAACAATCTTATCACCACTTATATTGGGTCTTAAAAAATTGGTCAGCCACCTTAGAACAAACATCAATCAACAAATTCCAACCTTATATTTCTCATATTTTAATTAGTTATAAGTATATTTTTAGAACACAGTTGTTTGTTTGATAAATCTTAAGTGGGCCAAATAAAATCAGTAGGTAGGCTAGATCCTTCCCGTGGGCCGTAGGTTGTCGACCTCTGACTTAGACCGTTCAACCACCAAAGCTGGTAATATTTTATTGTTAGTGTGAAAAAATATGATTAGTCGTCTAGCAAATTATTATAATTAATAAATCATTCGTGTAACCAATTTTTATTATTATTGTATTGCCATTCATGTATCGATAAAGTTTGTCAAATTTATCAGAAATAAAAGACGGACATACTGCACATCGCAAATTATAAGAATTTTCTTACATTTACGGCAGCAAAGTCTTTTATAACGTCATTGAAAAACTTATGCTAATATTATTACTATTATTAATAAATAAAATGTAATCAATAATATATTATATTGTATTTTATCGTATCTCTTACCATTGTTGGCTCATTCTTACACATTTCTATGGTAGTGCAAATATTTTCAGATGGACTCTGCATTTGCAAACTGTTAGTACGGTGCCCCTCTCCATCTTGGAGCCCATTACAGGTGTCCCCCTAGAGTCCCCCTGATGATGGATCTAACTAGGGGTGGACTGGGATAGTTTGATTTGGGCTGCCGCAACTACTTTAAACCAAAATAAAGCTATTTATTCAGTTCTAAATGATTGTTTTTATTAAATTTTAATCATAAGTTTCAGTGAGTAAGTCTGAGGTTGTGCAGAATATATAAGATGATATTAAATAGTAAACAGTTCTGTTGGTTGTTTCTTGGTGTTTATTATACCGACTGTTACTTTATAATTTAAACAACTAGCGAATGTAGGATACTTTTACAATCTTAAACGTTTTCAAAACATACTCTTAGCTGTTGCTTAACAACCTAGAAGAATTTTAGCTTATGTCGGTATAAAGTAGAAAATGATGTTTTAAGGGGGACATATTAATCGATGATGTAGATAAAATGGCCTCGGGATTATGTTTACTAATAAAAATTTCACCTCATCACTTAATCTTACTCTGAAACATAATTCCAGTGGTATTTATCAATGCGTGTTAAGGAGGTCATATTTAGAGTCCCGGGAACCTTAGAGACTGCCAGTCCACCCCTGGGTTTAACTGTGGGTCTGAAGGGGTAAAAAGCCAACCATGCCCACCTTTATATTTTCACAGTTTCTGTTCACTCACCCATCATTACCAGTCAAACCAACTATCCAAGTACCTGAATTTGGTTCTCAATGGCATGGAGATGACTACTCCAAAATATTTATTGGAAAATTACGGCTTTACAGATATATATATTTGATATTACGATAGTAATAACTGAAATCAAAACATAAAATTAACCAGAATTATTTACTTTAAGGTTGAAGTAAGTTTAATTCCTTGAGACACAGAATTTTCCTTGCATGGGCTTTGTTTATATAAGGCTGTGAAATTTTGTCACTACTTCTTTTTCATGATTAATAAATAAAAACCTGTTTAAAACATAATCATGCAATGCTGATATACTTCTTGCAAATCTGTACGAAATTATTTTTTTACCTATGTTATTTAATACTAAGAGACGTAGTTAGTGATGCTGAGCTACAATTAAATTAAATATATGTTACGGTTCACAGACTTTCACTAGCTTTTATCTTAAAAGATACATTTACTAAACACTCGTAAGATTCATGAAATGAATTAGTAGGTATATACATTGTTGTAGAGACATTACACCAAAGATAATGAATGAAATAATATACACTTTTTTCTATCGTATGGCATATATGAACGAGAGGGACATTACATCCAGGTTTGGTCTCCTTATGTGTAGACTATTAAAGTCAATTATTACTCTTGAAAAGCCTTATTTCCCCAGCATTGTTCAGTAAACCTAACTTATTTATTTACATGGTTTATTTAAGAACTAAAATTATTTATTTACCACCGCGTCTTACTACCCATTCGGGTTATGAGCTTAAGTACTGGTTTGCTAATGGGTTAGAAATTGGGAAGGTTGGATTTAGAGGAAGTAAACCCGCATTTTCGTGGAGGGAGAGTGGAAAACTATTTATGAAAAACAACCCCCAGTTCACCCGACCGAGATTCGAACCTCGATCTCTCCATCCTTGGTGGTCTAGCTTAACACGACTGGCGCGTTAGCCAACTACGCCTCCAAGGTGGGTAAGAACTAAAACAATTCACTGTGGTACTTAGGTCAATTACAAAGTTTAATGGCAGGCTTCCAAAGAGTAGCTTCAACTTCAGCCTTAGCTTCAGCGAGTGGATTGAGAGTGGAAGATAGAAGCAGTATGTACTACTATACTGCGATTTAAGCTGCTTTAGGATCCGCGTGGTGGGTAGGCTGGAGAGCATAGTTGCCACATAGCAGGAGTTTGCGCTTTACTACTATGCAAGCATACTCAGTGACTGTCAAGATATTTGCAACGTACTGTACATCGGTTGCTATGACAACTACCCTTCACGGATTGGTCGAGCATGTGATAAGCCTCCACTCTCAAATCCGGCTGCGCTGACCTCAATCCTAAAGGAGTTTAAAACGCAGTATAGGGTGTATGGTTACACTGTGCAAGTACAGGCTGAATGATCTCATTGTCCCAATAAAATCGTTTATTATTTGAGATATTCAACGTGCACTTTCTGAACCGACTGATTATATTAGCACACTATAATTTCTATGAGCAAGAGTGAAAAGGCCTACCAATTTTGCTAGGGAAGTATTTTCACATTCCTTCCAGGGTTCTTCTTCATGCCACAATCGACATGGGACCAACAGCTGTACTTCCCTTCCGAAGGAAGTTGTGCTGCGGAATTAATCACTCAAGAAAAATCCGTTGACCACAGCTGGGTTTGAACCCATGCAAATTGGGTCCAGGAAGCGAGCACTTTATCCACCGAGGTAGACAAAAAAATACTTGTAGCAATGTCATATTCAAATAACCATGTTTCATCCATCATTGCCAACTAGTTCCATTATTAGAGAATCGTAACTAACACGAACTACGCAATATTGTAATATTCCAATTTTGGTGTCCAAGCCGTCATGGGTAGTTCTAGTATTAGTGAGGTATCGGAATGAAGACATTTTTGCAAAGAGCATATTTTTTTATAGCTGAGAACTTAAATATGAATAAACTGGAGGGTACGTGATGATATCTATTATATCTTTCGACATCATTATTTGGAATATGTGATCAGATTAAGGGGATAATCGATTGTATAATACATAGATATTTAATTCTCTTTGTAGCCAGATGATTCAATGAAGTGTTTCCAACCGTATGAAAAGAAAATTTTTGAAAAGTTACCACCAAATACTTGATGTAAAGTACTTTTTCACTAAACTTTTAAAAATAGACATACAATCTTTTATTTTCAAAAACTGTATTATTTGCCATTTTATAGCCAAATAGAATATGATATTGATTCACTCAAACTAAAACATAATACAGTATATAACTTAGTGGTAATATTTATCAATCAGGGAGAAAAGTATATTGATTAAATTTAAAATAAATAAGAATTAGTAGCTCGTTTGTGACATGTTAAACTAACCCCTACAATGCAAAAGAGGTTACATGGAGAATTGAAGTAATCCAACACCTTGGCTCAGTGTGTAGTGTGCTAGTGAGCTAAGGGGTCCGGGTTAGATTCCCGGTATGGTCAAAACAATCAATGTATCCCTTTTTAAAATGATGAATTAACTGACAAGGGCTGGATTTTATGTCTATTCTAGATTTAATTTAGTTTATAAGTCATGTGCTGATATAATCAGTCGGTTCAGATAGTGTACGTTCAATACCTCAAATAAATAAATAAAATACAAGTATTTTAAGATCCACCAATACTATAAAATTGGTTGACATTGATAATTGATCGCGAGAGTTTGAAAATTAAATTGTAGAATTTTTGGCACGATTCAACAATAACAGAACTAATTGGTTACCCAAGACAACTGGAAGGCAAGTATTCTAAAATGTTACACGTTTATTACAAGTATTATACTTAAACTTATTACGTAAGAATTGTTATGTGTTAGGATACTTCCCTTCAACTAAGCGGTGCCCTTAAGGACTGTATAAGAGAATATTTAGCTGTTATAGGAATAGTTTCAAAACCGTGCCTACTAAACACTGGAGAATAACGCCAAAGCGCTAGTAGCCACGGTAATAACCAAATTCCATGAGTTTGTCCAAGTGAGATTTAAAATGTAATTAAAATATCCTTAGATTTAGACCTTAATTGGCTACTTTAAAGTGATTTATGAATATGTTTTGCCTTAATTATTTGATTTTACACATTTTAGTGTTTGGGTCTGTGGTTTAAGGTTTAATTATTTTTATGTGACCCGTTTGAGTGGCCAAATGAACGGGCCTGATGATGACTAGGAGATCGGGATTCAAATCCCGGTCAGGTTAACTGTGTTTTTTTTTACTTAAATGGTTTCCCACTCTCCTTCCATACAAATGCGGGTAGATTTCCTATAAAATGCTTCCTTCTTGATCCCTACCCCATTAGAGTAATTTAATCATGTATGCATTTAACCTTAACAGGTAACCGACACCTTAGCTCAGTCGGTAGCGTGTCTATCTAGTGAGATAAGGATACCGGGTTCAATTCCCGGCATGGCCTAAAAACGTATCATTGGTGAAATGTGTGTTTACCCTTTCACAATAATTAATTAACGGTTGGGGTCTGGGTGTTGTGTTTGTTCTAGTCTTAAGTAAGATTATAAGGCATATGAATATACGACAAGTCTAGCAGGCTGGTAGTGGAAAATATATACAGGCTGTTCGGAAACTCAAAGCTCAAATTGCACAAATAGCTGGTTTTAACCACAAGTAACACAAAATCCCTATACACTTACATCCAGAAAGCTATGTTAATACCACTAAATTGTGTTAAAAGTTTCAGCATACAGCGCCGGGAGAACACAGCTATTCAAGCATGTGTATACAACAGGTTGCATAGGAGTTAGGCGCGCGGTACTACACACCTCGACATCTTGGAGCACGGCAGCAGAACATACCACAATTAATAGTAAACAACACACCAGTCCATCTAGAGATGGGAATACGTTCTGAGGGTCATCGTTAACAGTCCTACATCACGGAAAGTGCTTGCCATTATTAAATGTGCAGTGCCGCGCGCCTAGCTCCTATGCAACTTGTTGTACACACATGCTTGACAGCTTTGCTATTCTGGCGCTATATGCCGATACTTTGGACACAATTTAATTATATTAGCATAGGTTTTCGAATATAAGTACTTGGCATCGCGTCTTACTACCCATTTGGGTTATACGCTCAAGTAATAATTAAGCTAATAGGTTAGGAATTGAGAAGGTTGAATATAGAGGAAGTGAACTCGAATTTGCGTGGAGGGAGAATGGAAAACCCTATGGGAAACCCCCCCCCCCAGTTCACCTGAGTGAGATTCGAACCTCGATATTCCCATCCTCGGCAGTCCAGCTAAACATGAAACTTGCGCATTAGCTAACTATGTCACTGAGGCGGCTTCCGAATAGGAATTTTGTATTACTTTTGGTTCCAATAAGCTATATGTGCAGTTTGGGCGTTGAGTTTCTGAACATTCTGTATATATAAATGTGTTGGTTTTTATTGTGACACGTCTTACTACCCGTCCGAGCTATACGCTTATGTACTAATTATTATAATGTGCAAGGGGATATGAAGGTTGAATTTAGAGGAAGTGTATCTACATTCACGTGAAATGAGAGGGGAAACCATTCAGGAAAAAAGCAGCCTCAGTATACCCGACCTAGGTTTGAAACCCGATCTTCCAGTCATTGCAGTCCAGCCTATTGGGAAAGTGACTCCTTAGACCAGTGTGGTCCAACTGGGAGCCTGCGGGCCAAATGGATTGTGGCCATCACAGTATCCTGGAGGAAAATTAAAGGGAAACCCCGGCTGGCATATGTGAAATAGATAATGATTCAAATAAAAACTATGTATTTAAAAAGGTCTTGATTGCATTTTATTAGACATTTATTTGATTAGTTAAATATGTATAAAAATGTATTTATAATGCTTAGTTGTTGTGTGAAAGTGTGCGTGCATCCATATTTCACAATACAATTTTTGGGAGATTAACAACAATTTTTTGGCCTTGTTTATCCCTTGTGCCTGCCAACGCATTTTATTTTTACGTAATCTTTAATTCTTTATTAATTTCTCTCAACCACTCGGAAAGTGAAGTATTGTGATCGCCAAAAAAATTAGACTCGGATTTTGATATATGTCAACGTTTCATTTCCCCATGAAACCGAAAATGTTGTTTTAGCGGTGCCGTTTTTTCTGTGTTTGTGTCTTTGTAAAAATGTAAATTCTCATTTTCACATTAAAACTATTTTAGGGTAATTTACACTAGCAGAAATTTCCAATTTTTATTATATCTCCGCAACTATTTGAAATACTAAATAACTTATAATTGTAAAAATGTAGTACCAATAAAAATGAAAATCTTTTATTTGAAATTTATTTATAGGAAACCAATAGTTTCTGAGCTACTAGCAAACATACTATTTATAACATATATACAAGTTATTTATGTAGACTATATATATTGTAAACGACCGGTCTTAAGTATTTACTCAAATAAAAGTGATAAATACCAGAACAAAAAATTAAAACCATTAAATAATATTACTAGATGGTTCCGGGAAACTTCTGCTGGGTGTACGTGGACGAAACTGGGCTTGACCATAAGACAGTGGCAAAGTACAACTTAATCGATATAGCTTCACCCGATCCATTAATACGTTCGCGACGTTCTGGAATTTTCACAAGAAAATATAATTTCCCTGTTAAGATACTACCTCGACTTGACTTACGGATAGCACGAAACATATAGACATACCGGTACTGAATACACTTATCCCTGAAGGAAGGTGGATTCTGATAATATATTACAACTATTTGAATAAAATAATGGAAACATCATGCATATGATGTAACAATAAAAATGGTTGATTTATTTATAGGTGAACGTAACAATATTGTACCCTATATATACGGTGACCATACGTCCCGAAAAAATCGGGACCGTCCCGATTTTAAGAGCTGTGACTCGGCGTCCCGAATAACGACCAAAATGTCACGAATTGTCTGACTGATGAAAAAAGTTTCTACAGTAAAGTAAAAATATCGAAATCGTTACATTTATAATATTTTACTTTTATTGAGAGTATATGAATAAACTCCGTATGTTTTTGCCTTTGCACCGGCGGCGGTGGCGGTGGTGGTGGGGCGGCCGGTTGCTACCCATCTAGATTAAGCAAATGTTATTCAATGCACATAGATTTTATACACGGAATTTAAAAATGGCAGCTTTTATAAGTCACAAATAGACATCCAACTTAAAATTAAATCATTGAATCAACTGAAAACGAGTAGAATTAGGAAAATAAACAGAAAAACATCATAATTTTTAATAGCCTATTATATTTTTACAAAATATAATTTTCTCAAAACTCTTATTATTTAAACTTTAAAATTACTTGTTACTGTGAGCCACTTAGTCTTAGAGATTGAGATGAGTCCAGTAGTTTTGACTACCATTTTACGTAGCCCATATTTCTTTATAGCTATGACATATTATTGTCATTTATGTTTTTTAAATTACTAAAAATAAAAAATCTTGGAATATGTTTGTTCTTAATCATGCTTATCCCTTATGCTTATGCACCTATGCTACTTTTGAAAAATATTGCCAAGTTGTCCCGATTTTCACTGTCAGAAATATGGTCACCGTACCTATATATCAAGCCGGCCAGTAATATACAAAACTAAATATACATTCTCCCTATTCTCAGGGGTCCGTTAAAGTCTCATAAAATAATATTATTATTAATAATAATAATAATAATAATAATAATAAACCGTATAGAATTATTAGTAAAATAATATTTTAAAATATTGATGTCACAACAATAACAAAAAATTCATATAAATATTTCCAAGTACAGTCCAATAAAAATATAATTATATAGAAATGATTGTATCCTTATTTTTACAGCCAAATAAACTATTGGGGATCTGTTCCACATATACCACAAATGATAAATAAAAAATATAGAGGCTACACATACGTACATATATATTATATTAAAGTTCCAGATTAAGTAATGTAAGTATGGTCCTCAGTAATGGAGGTGAGAAGCTAAACGTCGATACCTCCTTGGTGTGTATCTTAAATGTTGACAACTTTTGCTGCCATTAATGCGCAAAATTAGACTTATTTTTGTAAGCCAGAACAAAAATATAAGAAGAAAATTGCCACCAGTGAATTAAATTTGTCCTGAATAGGAACGGGTTCACCGTTTACGTTTCTGTTGTAGTCAAAAAAATCTCCAAGGGTATCCAAACCCCATGCTTGAACTCCCATAGGATTAAGTTTTATTTTTGGCAAATTTAAAATTAAATCTCTAAAAAATCACTTTGCACAGCTTTAGGGTTCGGCCAGACTGACAAGCGCGTGAGCTTGCGAGCGACTGGATGGCCAAACTGGCGAGCGAGCGCGTGATCAGCAGATAGCTCTCGATAGTTGTTGACGAGGAGGTAAAGATTCGAATCTTGGCTCAGTGACTGAGGGTGGTTTTTGACAAGTGATTTATTATTGTGGTTTTCCCATCCTCTCTCCGCGCTAATGGGGATTCTTATTTGTAAAGGCCTACTTTGATTATAATATTGAAGTATTTTAACATATCAGTTTTATATATATATATAGTTTATGGTTTTACCAATCAAATTATGCCGCTAGTAGCAAGTGTGCTAAACATATCGATAATGATTAAAAAAAGTCAAATATCATGTCAAATTGAGAAGTTTTTCCATCACTCAATGGGCCAACATACAATAATATTGCACAACGCCTATAAACTAGACTGTTCCGGCTCGAGCGCGTGCGCTTGAAAACTGGGACCAGTTCTATCTTTCAAGCGCGTCGCTCTGGTCGCTCGCTCACGCGCTCCAGTCCGGCCACCTCTCATTACAACCAATGTTTTATTTTTATTTTTTGCTCACTCGCTCGCCCAGTCTGGCCGTACCCTTACTTTTGTCCTCACCCCATTAAAAAAACTTGAATTATATTAAAATTGTCTTGGATTGAGACGGAACC
>CABFWB010002136.1:30978-72439 GCA_902151455.1 Timema bartmani
TAAATAGTAGCCCCATTTTCTTTGAAGTAGTCTAGGACCTGTGCTGAGAGGTAGGAGTCATGATTATCAAGAAGTAGCAGGCAGGGATGATCAGGAGAGCACTGCACATCAGAAACAAAATGTCTAGCATATTTATTGAAACTGATTTCTGTCATCCACCCCGAGGGGCGAGCATCACCTCCACTACCTACAGGCCCATCACGAATGAAATGGGGTTGAGATTTCACTCTTGGGAAAATGAAATATGGTGGGATACTAATTCCCACAGCATTAACTGCCACAGCTAAAGTAACTAGAGTTCCTCTTTCTCCTGAGGTCATCTTTCCTATCTGTCTGAAGCCCTGACGTCCCACTATTCTGTTCGGCTTTTGAACTGTAGTAATACCTGTTTCATCTACATTCCATATATCATAAGGGGTAACATTCAATATTTTGAAAAAAGCTGTAAGATTGCCAAAAAACAAAGCAATGTTGTTTCGATTAAAGCTGGTTGCACGAGCTATACTTGTTTCTTGTGGTGATCTGATCGAGAGCTTTTTGTTTCTCTTCAGAAAAGAGGTAAACCAATCAAGGCCTGCCGTTTCACGCTCAGTCCAGGAGTCTGGAACTTTGGTATTACAAGCAACCACATAGGTGTATGCGAATCTCCTGACTTCCCTTGGTGTCAGGCCGAAATAAATATCTGGAGCCTTCATCAGGTATTCTAAAAGCAGCTTCTCTTGCTCAGGCTCAAACACCTGCACATAAGAAGCCGACAGAAATTAGTTCGATGTCTTTGAGAAGGCCTATAGGAAAGTGAAGCTATATAAATAAATTAATAATTGAATAAAAACACAATGGTTTGGCTTACCTTCCATGGTTTGGCATAGATAAATCGTGCCCAGGATAAAGATGCTGGCGTATCTTCCACAGGCTGTGGTGCTGCTGCCACAGGCTCTGGTGCTGCTTTCGCAGGCTGTGGTGCTCCTGGGTTGTACTTGGCACAGTATCTAGCCAGTGTTCTGAACGGTATGCCAAAATCTTGCGCAGCTCCTCTAATTGAACGATGTTCTACTTTCACAGCAAGTACGGCTGCAGGTACTTCACCCCAGGTAGTCTTCTTCGTGTATGTGCGCACCATCGTGAGATCTGTAGAAAATATTATAAATACTTTTTTTTAAACTTAGTTATCTATTTTATATATTAGTAAATTAAGTAAAAATAAATTACGAAGCTGGTTGTGTATTTTTGTTGTTAAAATGCCTTTTCAGATTGGCTATAGAAACAAATGGGTAAGATATAAAGTATCTTCCCACGTCAAGGGGCACGTTGGCACGTAGTGCCAACATTCCCCTGATGTATTGTGCCAATGTGCCCCGTCACCATGTTTGTTTTTCCGACTAACCTAGCAGCGTCATCTCCAACAAATTAATTTCACTTGATAGCTAAAAGTAACGGTTAAACCGTACTCTTTAAGAATACTATTCAATAAATAGTAGACACAATAGTTATACAATTCTACAAATGATTATGTATGAGAGAGAAAATTTACTCACAAGTTCAAAAAAGACAAAATCCGTCGTCCTCCCCTGTAGGCTTCGTCATACTCACTGCCACCAACGGAGACAAAAAAGATGGTTGATATATACACCCCCTGTGTGACTCGTGGCGCGATCCTGTACTCCGTTAGGGAACCGCAACCGACGGTGCCAACATGCCCCTGTATCCAATCTGGCCCGGTCTACCCTACCCATTTTTAACTAAATCGTTAGAGTAGTTTAAAAAAATATATTTCACATTTAAAAAAAATCAGTTATCAGTAAACCACCTTTAAACAAATTTTTAGGAGTGTAAAGTGCAGCGAGATGTGGGACTCATAGCGTATGTAAGTTTAGAGTTTAGATAAGGCATGCCAAACTTGCGGCCCAATCAGTGACTACGTGATCTTTTGTTGAACCGATATACAATGCGGCCTGATTCATCTTATTTTAAATGTAGTTTTATAAAATTAAAGATGATGATGACGACTCTGAATTTTCTAAAATGCTGCCCCTTGAGTATTTTCAATTTTCAATGTGGCTACTTTGATCAAACGAGAGTGACATACCTGGACTAAGAGCAATGTAACCTTGAGGGCTCTCAGGTGGTGGAACAATGGTCTAGAACTCAAACATTGCGGCCCTTTTGTTTGTCTTTTCAAGTCAAGCTTTGTTCCGTCACTTCTCAAGCGATGACAGTATTCAAGAGGAGATGAGCACACACTATGAAGTTGACGCTTGATCTATTGGTAAGGGGGCTGAGACTCAAGTAACAGGGCTGTATGGTCCACTGTTCTTGAAAATACAGTCCTTACAGCGTACGAGTGGTAGGAACTGACCGGCCGCCATAGGCGTAGTGACAGACTCCAGGCAGAAAGGGCGAATCGTAGTCATTCGATGCAACACGTGTGACATTTTGTTTATTTTCTTTCGCACTTTAAAGTAAACATTGTGAACTTGTGTGAATTGTGGTACGAATACATTGTATATTTATCTTTCTATTCTTTTGCTACCTGTTATCATGTCTAAAAGAACTTTTATGAATAACTGGTTAACTAAAAGCGCGAAAATAGTTAAAAAGTGGATGCTTGCAGAAACTCATAACCTGAGCATTGAATCTGAGGGACAGACCTCGGCTAATGTCTAACCTATTTTGATTCACACTTTCTTTGTTACTGAAGAACGCGATCTTTTACCAGATGCTACAGGTTTTTCTGCACCAGCTAATTGATATTTAACTAAACATTTTGTGGGGAGGGGAGGCTTGTATGAATACTATTATTTTTTACTAATCACTTAAACTGTGCTCATGTAACATGGAAAGTAAAAAAAAAAAAAGTATTCAATTTAATTCAATCTGTCCTAAAATTTGTATTGACTTGTATTCTTTGAAAAATCAGCATTTTATTCTGTTATGTGTTTTATGTGTGCAGGCCCATAGAATACTGGAATGTGAAGACGCTTGCGCGTCACCGTTATTGTATTTCAATAGCGGTCCGCTCACGAGGTTACTGTTTGCTAACAAGTTTACGACGCGTCAGTGATCAGTCACTGTAAACGCAGCGTGCTAGTCGCCGGGCTACTTCAGTTACAAACTCAATCATTATGAATTAAAAATTATTGAACATCAAATTCGAATGGGTATTGGGATAACGACACATTCTCTATAATTACAAGCTTCAAGCTTAATAATAATATTTTATGAAGTTTATAATAATTATATTTGTTTAATAATAATCCATTTTAAGCTCATTAAGTATTTATGTTATACAGTACAGTAAAATCTCTTAACAGTGGACACCTTCCGGGTAGAAAAAAATCGTTTAGGAAAAATATATATATTTTTTAAAGAAAGTGTACGGTTTGAATACAGTTTAAACTAAGAAAACAATATTATGCTGTGGATATTACCGACAACAATATAGTTTTTTTCTGCACTGTTTTCACAGGAAACAAAACTGATAATCAGCAGTGTAGGGAAAATAATGAAACTCAAACTTGGTGGATGCACAGCAGATGACATTCAGCTCTTGAGTAAAAACTTCAAATTAAATACTTTGTAGCTGGAAGCTGAAGTGAGGCTGCCAAGAACTAAGAGGTTACAAAAATTCACTCCTACTAATGTACATGACTGGCTAAAGTGGTTGGCAGAGTTCAACCGAAGGAAATCTTACGAAAATGTTGCTCTTCTCCTCCAAAAGTTTTCAGTCATCCCAGTTACCAGCTGTTTGTGTGAGAATAGTTTCTCAAAAATGGCCATTGTAAAATAAAAGCTGAGTTCGACAGTGAAGCGAGAAAGGCTTGATTATCTGATGGTCCCATTTATTGAGCATGACTTGTCTATGAAAATCAAAATAGAAGATGATATTGATGATTTAGAAAGATTGTACCTTTTACCAGGAGAATGTCACTGTAAGCGTTATACTATCTTACTTGCCAATTATTACAGTTTATAAAATAGGTTTAATAATAGAGGAACTTCTTAATATCATCAATTTTTTCCATCTTTAATTTTGATGAGACTACCATCAAAATGTATAACTTTAGTGAAAAAAGTTAATATAAAGCAATATTCTCCTAAATAAAATAACAATAAACTGAAACCAGAACAATGTATCTTAATTTTTCCGTCGTATACCACCATTAGGCCATTATTCCAATATATCAATTTTTCAGGAGGAAAACAAAATCACAGACCATTATTGGAAAATAAAACCAATGACAAGGCAGGTATATTAGATTAATATAAGGGAAAAGGGGGTGTTAAGTTATTGCCTGGATTCTGTGGCTAAGTGATGACTTATTGAAATAGGCCTAATCCATAATTTTCTTAGACCGCACCCCCATTGTCAGAATTCTCCATTTCATACTAATTGAAAGTACAGAAAATATTAATAAAACATGTATTTGTTCCGTGGTTGTGACAACAAGCGATATTATGCTGCATGAAATAATAAATTAAAAAGTATTAAACTCACACTTTTATCTGCTTATAACTGTCAAAAAATCAATAAATGGTTTATTATAACTTAGAGAGAGATCCATACAAAATATTAGTTTCAAAACTAAAGGTTTTATTTTGTTAGCACACGCGCATGAATACAATCTAATATGGTTTGTAAGACATCATGGACCAAGCTATTTCGACCTGTTTGCCATCTTTATAAATATGAAGAGAATGCACCCTTTTCTCGTTTGTAAAGCATTTTTAAGTGAACAAAGACGCCACTTACACAAAAAAGAAATATACAAACGGTTATTTTCATCAGTTCTTGTTATCATTACTAAGTAAAAATGCTTAAAATAAAATTAAAATAAGAAACAAAAGGTTTGTTGTGAAAGTTTTGATTGCCAAACGTGACAAACTCAGCACGTGGTCTTATTGATCATATTGTTTGTTGAAAGGATACAAGAAAGTAGATCTGGTAGCGTTAAGTAGATGTCAGCTACCACCACTTCTCCAATGGATGGGCTGTAGCTGAATCGTACAAGGAAGGTAGATTCAGAAAATATACAAATATTTAATTACTAAAGTTAAAATAATATTGATCAAATTGTTTCTATAGGGGTCAGATTTGTTTAGCATGCTTATGTATTTTATTGTGAGGCATATTTTATTTGCGGTTTGTCTAATTTGTATATTTTGTCATTTTTGCATGATTATATTTGTGTATTTAGCTTTAGAAAATTAGATTTACAAATATTTTATATTCAATTTCTTTAATTAATTAATTAATTAATTTAATTAATTGAACAGCCTAGAAAAATCACATGTTATGGTTACGTCCAGACAAAATTATTTATATTACACTAAAGGCCGGTCTTATGACTCCTGGATGGATATTAATCTGTCAAATACACATTTTTATCTGGTCGATATGTTAAAAGTGCGAGCTATGACTGCCAGATAGCATTTATCTGCCAGATTAAATGTATTTATCCATCACATTTTTATCGGGAGGTTTCAGTACCTGAACTTTTATCTGAAAGCTAAAATTGTCGTTGCCATAGTGACGTGTTGTTTTTCTTGAGGTTTCGCTTATCAGAATCTGTTTTTAGGTTAAAATCTTGGATCAAGTGTTTAGTAGGCACAGACCCAGGCTCTAACTATAAATAAAGTTAGAACATTTAATTTACACTTTTATCAAAATTGACAAGCTATTTGTAGAGTTATAGTTATATAAGAACAAATTATTAAAATGTGAGTACAATAAATTACGTTTTGTAAACGTTGTTCCAAATTATTGACCACATTTTAGCAGACACCGAAATTAGTACTTGCAAGAAAACCTAGCTACTGCACCCACGTGACGCCATCTGTTTCCTTGCACTCATTTACCTGGCATTATTTAACAAATATTGAATGTTGTAGTCACTATCATGGTTGTAGCGGTAGCAGCAGGGTTCATACGCATGCGCACACCAGTTAAAACCGTACCAGCCTTGCGTTTTCTGCATAGAAATATATTTATCCTAAAGATAGCTATCCGGCAGATGGATTCAGTTCATAATACGCGTAAAATATTAAAGTGGCTGATAACCTATATCTGGTTGCTAACCTTAGCCTCCCGAAAGCAATATTTATCTGGTAGTCATAAGACTGGCCCTAAGATGGAAGTTAATTTATATATTTTAATACGGGGTAGTCTGAGTAATATACTATTTTATCAGCAATATTTCCAAGCTCTCGCTACCAGAATAACACATTATGTCTTACTTTCCTCACTTTCAAATTGAACAGGGGGTAATTTAAATGGTAGTTACTGGTTTAATTCCATAACATAAAATAAAACTTAAATATTGTAAATGAAAATGGTCAATACCATGAATAAGGGACTCTTGTAATGACAGTCAAGGTGTAAGGAGGTACATGAAGCACTCCCACTCTTGTAATGACAGTCAAGGTGTAAGGAGGTACATGAAGCACTCCCACTATTGTTATAACAGTCAAGGTGTAAGGAGGTACATAAAGCACCCCCACTCTTGTAATGACAGTCAAGTTGTAAGGAGGTACATGAAGCTCTCCCACTCTTGTAATGACAGTCAAGGTGTAAGGAGGTACATGAAGCACCCCCACTCTTGTAATGACAGTCAAGTTGTAAGGAGGTATATAAAGCACTCCCACTCTTGTAATGACAGTCAAGGTGTAAGGAGGTACATGAAGCACTCCCACTATTGTTATAACAGTCAAGGTGTAAGGAGGTACATAAAGCACCCCCACTCTTGTAATGACAGTCAAGTTGTAAGGAGGTACATGAAGCTCTCCCACTCTTGTAATGACAGTCAAGGTGTAAGGAGGTACATGAAGCACCCCCACTCTTGTAATGACAGTCAAGTTGTAAAAGTTGTAAGGAGGTATATAAAGCACTCCCACTCTTGTAATGACAGTCAAGGTGTAAGGAGGTACATGAAGCACTCCCACTCTTGTAATGACAGTCAAAGTGTAAGGAGGTACATGAAGCACTCCAACTATTGTTATAACAGTCAAGGTGTAAGGAGGTACATGAAGCACCCCCACTCTTGTAATGACAGTCAAGTTGTAAGGAGGTACATGAAGCACTCCCACTCTTGTAATGACAGTCAAGGTGTAAGGAGGTACATGAAGCACCCCCACTCTTGTAATGACAGTCAAGTTGTAAGGAGGTATATAAAGCATTCCCACTCTTGTAATGACAGTCAAGGTGTAAGGAGGTACATAAAGCACTCCCACTCTTGTAATGACAGTCAAGGTGTAAGGAGGTACATGAAGCACTCCCACTCTTGTAATAACAGTCAAGGTGTAAGGAGGTGCTTTAGGCATGCCCACTCACATTTAGACATTAAATCCATACAGATGAAACTTATTCACTCCATACCACTTTAGTATTACCATATCGAAGTTAAAGCACTAATTATTCTCTAATGTTATCTTTTATTTTATCTAAATAAATCTAATCATTATAATTGTAACTAGCCTTTCATATTTATGTTACTTTATATTCAACAAGAACCTATTTACGACATTGTTAGTAGACGTACAGTACTTTACCTACAGTGCGCCCGAGCATGGACAGTAGGGTCTATCACCCACAAATAATAAGACACCTGTACTGTAACAGATCGGTGTATATATTTGAGCCGGTCAAGATCCGAACCCAAGATCTCAGGTAGACTTCGTCACCTGGTTTCACATCTGCTAGCCACGCTAGTGATAGTAAGGATCTCGGGTAGATTTCAATTGCTTAGTGTTTGGCTTTGATGAATATTGGACTTGGATCCATATCAAAGAACTCTATATTTTCCTAATATAAACAGATGGCATGATTAAATATCTATTTACATTCATAATTTTTTTAAATTAATGTTTTTGACAACCTGAACGTTAGGACGCAGCTGGATGGATATAATAAAATATCATCCAATTATTTTTAACTACCCACCTCGGTGGCGTATTTAGCTAACGCGCTAGTTTCGTGTTGAGCTGGATTACCGAGGACAGAGAGATCAAGGTTCGAATCTCTGTCGGGTAAACTGGGGTGGTTTTTCCTAGATGGGTTTCCAGTCTACCTCCATGCAAATGTGGGTTCACTTCCTCTATATTCATCCTTCCCCATTCCTAACTCATCAGCGTAGTTACTAATTAGTACTTAAGCGTGTAACCCAAATGGCTAGTAAGACGGGGTCTAAATATACCCTAATTAAATTATTTTTACTTTTTCACATTAAGAGAATTCTAATCGTAAAAATTTTCAATTCAGAGATTATGATTTATCTTTACATTTTATTTGTGTCCAAACCCAAAAATGTGAATTTTACGATTCTGTATGTCTGTCTGTCCATCTATCTGTCTATATGTATATCTATCTATCTGTCTGTATGTCTGTTTATCTGTCTGTATGTGTGTCCTAGGCCACATATCTGAAACAGTTTGATGGATTTTGTCCATACTTGATATCTAGATGTTATAGGACAATACCTCAAGACATTTTATTGATTTTGACCCAGTCCCTCAAATTAAGGGTAGTTTATGTTTGAGTGGTATTTTTGAATAGCCAATTTTTCTGAAATTAATAAATATTTTACCCACTTCGGTGGCCAAACTGCCTAACGCGCTACTCTCTCAATAGAGTATATTGCTGATGATGGGGAGATCCAGGTTAAAATCTCAGTCGGGTGTACTGAGGGTGGTATTTAAAATTGGTTTTTCACTTTCCCTCCACGTAAATGCGGGTATATTTCCAATAAATATAACCTTCCTAATCCTTAAAACCATTAGCGTAATTAGTAGGCTATATAACCCGAACGAGTAATAGGACGCGGTGCTAAAAAGAACTGTTTAAAATAGTTACCTAGGGAGTGTATAGCCTCCTAAATAAAAATTAATATTTGGTTTTTGGGTAATAATTGGTTGAATGGTAGTTTACTGATGAGTTATCATTATCATCAACTGTTTATCTCTTGAGGCCGGGTCAGTTTAGTAAAATGTCCCCATCTTCCCTTATCCTTCCACCACTATTCCTCGTTTAGTTGCTTCCATTCTACTCCACTCTTACTTGCACAATTTCTGTTATCTGCTGCTCCCATCTCTTTCTCGGCCTTCTTTGTGGCCATTGTCCTATATATTTGATTGCCAACATTCTCTTAAGCATCCTCTCCCTCTCCATCCTCATTACAAGCTCAGTCCTACTTCCTCCACTATCTCATGTACTCTATGTACTCCTACTCTTTCCCGGGAGACTTAATTTCTAATCCTATTTCATCTCGTGACAGCTAACATACTCCTCACAAACTGATGAGTGATTTTCAAAAATTCAAAATAATTTGAAAATGTCTTTAACAATTTTGCTTAAAATGTATATCTGGGGAATGTTTGATATGACAAATAAAACTGCATAGGCCTATTTGTTTATTGGGAGGAGATTTGTTTAAGGGTGGTTTACTGTTGAGTGTTTTTTTTTTAATTCTTTGAATATTCAAAAAACTTTCTTTAGCAATTTGGTTCAAAAGGGGTGTCTCAAGCTATTTACACTTTAAAGAACCATATGTATTTGATTTTTAAACATTTACATTAGTTTATTGGTGATTTGAGTTTATTAAAAAAAAATTTTTTTTAATAGCTAGAACTATTTTGTTCAGAATTAGTATCGAGTGACTATTTTACATGATGAATAATAATGTATGTTTATTTTTCTAAATTAAATTAATGTAAGCCTCGTTTACTTTTGAATAATTATATAAAATTTTAATTTTTCAAAATTGGCCTTGAAGATTGAACATGAAATAGGCGTCTGTGAACAGTTTTTCATGATTAATAAGAATAAGTTTATTTTCATAATTTTATTTTTATTTTACCAATAGCTTATTTTTGAAAGTATGAAATTTGCTAAAATATCTGTACAATTTGGTTTAAAATGTGTTTATTGGGATTACCTATAGGATGAAGGTGACCTGGCGGTCTAGAGGTAAGGTGTCAGACTTCTGTGCTGGGGGTCCGGGGCTCAATCCTTGGTCCTAACACAAATATATCTGATTGCCAAACCCTTCTTTCACCTCTGACAAGACGTGTATTAATCACAACTTGTGATTGTATGGAATGCCAGGCCTACACCGTGGTTCGGATCCCACGTTAAACTGTAAGTCCTCCATTTCATCTCACAATCGCCCTACCATTACACATTAGCGTAAGTGCGTACAACCCGAACGGGTAGTAAGACGCGAGTGATAATAATAATAATAATAATAATAATAAACAAGAAGATGTATTTGTTTTTATGAGGAAAGTTCACTTAAGGGTAGTTACTGAAAACCTATTTTTGTAAATGTTCTTCCAAGCTATATTACATTATATGAGAAAATTTGTGCGATTTAGTCATACGATTTATTTTATTAGTACACTATATTTATTTTACTATAGCAAAGATATTTAGTGACCTAATTAAAGGTACAAGATGAGATCGTGTTTTTAGAAGGTCACGAGTGTTAGCGTGGGGAGAGAATGGTAATAACAAAGTTATGGATCAAAGTTATCCCTCTCCACATTTTCATTAGTTTAAACTATCGTGATTTGAATCTTGGCATCCTATCCTCGCCACCTATTTATTATTTCATTTTCTGACTACTGCGTCTTACTAGCTATTCAGGTGGTACGCATTTGTACGAATTACGTAAGCTATTGGGTTAGGGATGAGGAAGATTGAATGAATAGGAAGTTTACCCGCATTTGCGTGGAGGAGAGTGGAAAAAAAATCCTCAGCACACCATGCCAGGATTCGAACCCCAATCTCCATGTCATCAAAACTCTAGCATATTGAAAGAGTGACGCATAGACTGTTTGGCCACCAATACAGGTATCCCCACCTTAATCCAGTATATTTCAAGAATGATGCTTTAGACCACATGAAAACCAGAATGGGCTATAGTTGTGTTAGTCTCGGGAGTATTTTAGATACCTGAACGCCACTGTTGACTATTTAGTCAAAACGAGAAACTAATCCATGTTGAGTAACCTCATTGAGAAAAATTCCAGATAAATATTATCAATTAACTATTCAATTTAAAGTAGACCAAATCTCTCATTCAAGACTGATGTAATAAACAATGTCATACATAAAGTTAAAATATATTATATCAGGTTGTATAATATGTGAAGTTGATTTAAATTGAAAAATAATAAAATTATGTTAATTAAGTATAGTGTTTTATCTTTTCGCACCACTTGATCCAGAGTGGTGGCTTTAGGGGAAAAAACCAAAGGGTCTTTATTGGGTGACGAGACGAGACGACTAATGCCTACTGATATAGGACTACAAAAATTCATGATTTTTATTAAATTCGGGTTGATAGAAAAGTTAAATTATTTTCCAAACAAATAGTTCAACGTTTGTGAATAATTAACATTACTTACTCGTAATTATAATAATTCTACATTTTTATTGCGGGATTATTGCTGTGGAAAAGTTGGTATCGGTACAATTGAGAGGTTTGTTTTAAACAAATAAATCAACGTTCATGAATGCTGAAAATTACCCACTCTTAATCGTAACAATTGCATGCTGTAAAAAAAAAAAAACCAGAACTGGCACAGCCTTGGATTTTGTTTTGAATCAATAATTTAGCGTTTATGAATCCTGAAACATACCGACTTTGAATTGTGTCACTTTCAACACTTTTAAATAAATCAACTGATAATCACAATTCCAAATAATATACACTGCATTTCTATTCACAAATGGTGGACTACTTCCCACATGTGAATAGAACAACTAATTTAATATAACTTTTTTTGGCTAGGAAGAACACAAATTAACATATTTTTTACTATACTTAGAAAAAGAACCTCAATTCAAAACTTTAATTCTGAAATTGATTCAATTCTAACTCTTAAACTTAGGTGACCTGGTGGTCTAGGGGTAAGGTGTCAGACTTCTGTGCTGGGGGTCCGGGCTTCAATCCTTGGTCCCAACACAAATTTATCTGTTTGCCAAACCCTTCCTTCACCTCTAGAACACACACTTGTGAATGTGAGGAATGCCAGGCCTCCACCGTGGTTCGGATTCCATGTTAAACTGTAGGTCCTCCATTTTGCCTCACAATCACCCTACCATTGCACATTAGCGTAAGTGCGTATAACCCGAACGGGTAGTAAGACGCGGTGCTAATAATAAATAATAATCTTATACTTAATTGTGGTAAAAACTAAGCAATCAAATATATCCAAACATAATATCTTAAAAATAAGCCCACAACATGTAAATAATCTATTAAAGATCCAACAATTTGTAAAAGGTGTAATTTAGGAACTAAATAAAATGACTTTACCTTATAACCAGGCACACCAGGTGCTCGAACCATGCTCCGTACAAGGGGAAAATTGCTTGTGGGGGCTCCCTCTCTTTGTAATATTAGATTTTAGTGGTGGCTAAACTTTATCTGCCTAGAGGACAATTATATAAAAAAAGTTTTCGAGGGGCCTCATCTACTGTCTAGAAATTATTTACAATGACCCTAGTATGGATTTTTTTTTAAACTAGATTTAACTATAGGGGTGTGTGAGATTGACTTTTTTGGTTCGAGACGAGATCGGGAACGAGAATCCTCTGTCGAGACGAGATCGGGGACGGGAATTTTAGAATCCCTTACTTCGAGACGAGAATGTAAATAAAAAATATAATACTAATTACGTCTAAATTAGCTAATATTTCGTACCTTAGAACACTGACCATATTTAATTTGTTAAATGAATACATAGGCCCTACTAGAGGAAATTTAAACAAATATATATATAAAGTTGAGAATTTAAGCAATTTTTAATACTTTTTCTGTAACTTAGGCTACTTAAATTATAAACATTTATGAAACACCGATTAAATCTAAATTTACATCTAGAATAGGTTGACATACATATTTATATTTAAATAATAAAGAAAACGTGAAAAGCAAGTTTAAAAGTAAATTAAATATAGAAAAAAAGCAAGTCCCGAAATTTTCGGCATTACAGAATGTTTCCCGACCCGATTGTCGGGTCGGGAATGGGAAACATTTTTTCCGTGGGAATCCCGAAACTCGGGAATCCCGCACACCCCTATTTAACTATAAGCTATTTGTTGTGGTCCGTCCCCATAAACATTTTGAAATATGAATGCACCTAGAATCTATTGAGAGTGATTCTCCTTCAAAAATATCTTGAAACTTGGATGCTCTTACAATCTATTTTAGGTGTCCTTCAGCAAATTTTGGGAAATTGAATACCTCTAGAATAATAATAATAATAATAATAATTAGCACCGTGTCTTACTACCCGTTTGAGTTATACGCTTAAGTACTAATTACACTAATGGATTAGGAATTGGGAGGGTTGAATTTAGAGGAAGTGAACCCGAATTTGCGTGGAGGGAGAGTGGAAAACCATTTAGGAAAAACCACTCCCAGTTCACCCGACCGAGATTCGAACCTCGATCTTCCCGTCCTCGGCTCGAGCTCAACACGACTAGTGCGTTAGCCAACTACGCCACCGAGGCGGGTAATACCTCTAGAAGCTATTTTGAACTATCATCTCCCGAAAATATTTGAAAACTAGATTCTTCTTGAAGCAATTTTAAGTGGTCATCCATGAGAATTTTTTTGAAATGCGAATGTCCCTAAAAGCTATTTAGAGTGATGATCTTCGCCTAGAGCTAGATGCTTATTATAGAAGCTATATGAAATGGTCTGCCCCCAACAAATTTTTGAAGAAGCTATTTGGAAGGTCCTCGCCTGAAAAAAAATCTTTGAAAATTAAATGTTTCTTGAAGATATTTAGAGTGGGCCTCTTCAGGCGAATTTTGAACAATTGTATGCTCTCAGAAGTATTATGAATATTCTTCTTCTGGCAATTTTGATGCTTGGATGGGGGCAAGTTCTTTTCAGAGAACAAATCCGGCCCCCCACTCCCCAAGTCTTGTTCCTACACCAATTCTTGAGCTTGGTTTGCATGTATTTTTTAAAACTTTTTGTCATTCTTACAAAAGAAAAACAACGTGCACAAATTAATACGTAACTCAACACTGCACTGAAATGCTAAACACATGATGAAGTCTTTAATTTGAATTAAATTTACTGCCCGACTCCCTTTGTGTAACAAATTTAGTTTCAGTACAAATTAATAGACTTCATCAAACTTACAGACCCTTCTAAACGAGGGACAAGACTGGATCGAATCAATGATGTCATTGTAACATATGGCACTAAGTTCCTCCGTAGGAGACATATTTTATCTTGTATTTTTTTATATGATACAATTTTTTTTAAACTTATGAGTCTGGATCTCGGGCCCGGGCCTCCAGAAGTCCCGGGCCCGGAACCATGGTTCCAATAGTCCCCTCCTCGTGGCGGGCCTGAATGTAGCCAATCTGTCTCACAATAAATTAGTTTTCTTTATTTTAGCACCGTGTCTTACTACTCATTTGGATTATACCCTTATATACTAATTACGCTAATGGATTATGCATGATAAAGGTTGAATTTAGAGGAATGGTACCCACATATGATTGGAAATATTGTGGGAAACCATTTAGGTAAAACCACCCTCAGTACATCCGACCCAGATCTAACCACGATATCCCCGTCATCGGCAGTATAGTCTATTTAGAGAATAGCACCTTAGACCATGCGGCCACCGAAGCGGGTTGTAAACTAGATTAATTTTATATTTGAATAATACCAAACTTTTACTATACTAAAAATTTAAGTAACATAATACTAACGAGAAATATTAATTTTAATAAAATCAGTTTAGACTCAATAAATTATATAATTGATGAGACAATTATTGAAGCCAAGTCAGGGAAACTCAGTGATTAATTTTATTTCATTTTCTCCAAACATGATCAAATTTAATGGTTTTTTTCGGAACGTTTGTATACTCCTTTCAAAATAGTGGGGACCTAGAAGATAAAATGCAAACAGAATAACATATCCTCTAAGAGGTGTGTATAGACAAAATTTGGTCAAAATCAGTTAAATATTTGAAAATGTATAAGAGATACATACCCACAAAGAGACAAACAGAACATCTAATTTAATTAGTATTTTACCAATAGAATAGAAAAAGGGTTAAATATTCAATTCAAATTACTAAAACACACACACACAAAAAATCTGTCTACAAAGGGAAAGGGGTAAGGGGGTCGTGTGAGGGGATGCCAAAGTGATCGTAGTTTTTGGTTTAGCGGGTTAGGGGAAGAGCGCAGGTATGAGATCGTTGCAATGGTGGCACAAGCGCTGATACTGCAACCAAACTCTTTGAAGTTGAATACAAACAAATTTTAAACCTGTCAGAATATGACTTGCCTCGGGCATTTTCAGATAGGTTTTAAATAAAGCGAAGGCAGGCAGGCCCCGTTTCGCACAGATGGTTTGGAAAAAAAGATCAACCAATATAACCTTTTAGTTAAAATTTGGAGTATTTTGAATGTGGAGTGTATATTATTTTGCTGAGCGGCAAAAAAAAATTAAGTTTCACCAACACTCGATATCCTATTCAAATTGTTTGATTTTATTTTCATGGGGATAAAAAGTCCTAAGGGCAAATGCATCTGTGATAATATTTTAATTTTAATTTAACGAATACTATTTTTTTGTTCATATTTGAATTTTTTTAGTCTATTCCTATCGTGTAGGTCCCCAGGCACACGCACCCAGTTTAGATATTGTACGTTCCTTTGGGACAACATTTTAGTGCCTCTGATAGGGGGGCTGCAACTTAAATAAAATATATATAGGTTATAACAATCAGATATATTTAATAACTAAATATATTTTGGGAGATGACACCTGGACCCGACACCCTTGGTTTAACAAACCAATGTACCGTACATGTACCCATGAACACAACCGACAGCGTGAAGCGCCTTCTACAAACCCCGTATACGTAGTCCGTCGTCCGTGGTCCGTAGACATTGTATTCGCGTTTACACAGTCTGTATCCTTAATCAAGTGACCGTGCCAACCAATCAAATAGTCAGAAACTTCGTCCAAAATAACTCTTCGAAATAATATTGTCCATAGCAAAGAGCAACCACCATGCAGTCAGCTGATCAATAAAATAAGCTAAAATAATATTTTTGAGAAAATGTCCATAATGTACTCCACATAAATGTAGATTAAGTAAAATCACGATAATTATATTTATAACAGGATTTGAACTATCAAACCTATGATTAGCAACGGACCCTTTTGCTTCCATTGGTGATTTATTTCAATGAGCACGCAAATATTTACTTAAGTCTGATTGGTAGTCCATATAAACCAGTCCTTAGGAAGTTAAAAGGTGACCAACTTCTTCAGAGTACGGGCCAGAGTAAGGAAACGGAACAGGACTCTGTAGACAGAACAATCTGATACTATAGCATCGATTTCTTACGGAACATGGACTTACGGATATGGAGTCTGTAAATGGGACTTAAGTGCTGGGTCATCGGCGGCTATGGTTCTGATAGCTCTAAGAAGCTGATAATCTCACACATCCATCACAGACGCTGCCTTAAACTATGTGTGATTAATGACCCTTAGCACGAGATGAATCATGGATTGATGTAAGGTAAAGAGTTAGTGCGCTAAGCTAGGAGTCCCAAGCACGAGTCATGTATCCAGGAGCCATTTTTCAAAATATATTTGAACTTTTGTAAACAGCTGTCATCCTTGGGCTGAGCATAATTGTTTGGAATAGTGTTGCCTATAAGTCAAATATTGTATACAAAAATACATTTTAAAGAATATGCCAGGATGTGTTTCATATTAAAGACACGGATGATACATTTCAACGTCACTTTACAAACAGTAGCCATTTTTCACTGTCGTGCGTTGGCAGTGTTCAAAAACATTTTGTTTGGAGTCTGTTTTAATCAGATTAAATTTTAAAATCAAGTTTATTTGTTCAAATGTTTTTAAAAGAAAGTATTATTTGTGTATATTTAAACCTTGTACTACAACGATAAAATTCTTGGGACTAAGGTTTTTTTGTGTATTACTGAGGGCTTTGCCTAAAGATAAGGTCAGTGATGGTGGGAAACTTTAGGGTCAATGGGAGATCCATCAGTGAATAAAATCGAGGAACAAAAGGGGTGTTTAGGGCCTTCATCCCTCAAGCCAGATAGGAGTTTGGAGGTTCTACCCAATAAATATTTTGAAAATTGAATGTATTGGTCCCCAACGCTGTAACCATGGGCCTCATGTCACCATCAAAGCCATTTTCTATTCTGGTCAATCAACTGGTTCATTTAAACATAATGTATTAAGTGTACCACGCTTACCACACTACCATCATTTTCGTTATAGCGATAGGGTGTGAGAACCAGGGATCATCCCTCTCATATTTTTCTCGCAATCACTATTAACGAAAGAACTTTACTTTCCATCCATTACTGTTTCCAGCCTGTGGCCTTATTCAAGCCATATATTTTCCACTGCCGGCTTGGTAGGCTTGTCATAGCTTCATATACTTTAAAATCTAACATAAGACTAGGACAGTCTCAACATCCAGTCCCAGGCCGTTAATTCATCACTGTGAAAGGGTAAACCCATATCTCACAAATGATACATTTTTCGGCCATGCCGGGAATCGATTCGATTTGTTTGACATGACAAATAGCAACATATGTATGGTTTCCAAACAAAAATTATTTGAAGGGTAGTTTAATGAAGACTGATTTTTAAAAAAATGAAATATTTTACAAATGGCTCTAACGATTTGGTTACAAATAAGTTTTTATGGATTGTTAGTCATAATAATGATCACTATATATTTAGTTTGGGGGTAAAACATCATTTCTAGGTAATTTACTTACAACAAATTATAGAAAATTTCATTTTTTTTAAATTAACCTTCAAGATTGAATTCAAAATGAGAATCTGTGAATAGTTTTTCATTATATTAATACTTTTTAATTTTTACATATGACAAATAATTTTAGGGTAGCTTACAAATATATATACATTTAATTTAAATGTTGTTAGAACTATTTGAACAATTTGGTTTAAAGATTATATATAAGGTTTTATTATTGTGATCATCAAGTGTGTGTGTTTGTTTTATGACTAAAACATATTTATGGGTAGTTTACTCAAAGACTATTTTTGAAGATTATCTTCGAAGCTATAACACACAATATGAGAGAGTTTGTGCGATTATGTCATACCATTAATTTAATTTGTTACATCGAGAAGCTATTTGGAAGGAAATTTTAGTGGTTTTGCTTCCTTAACAACCACAAAACTGAATCATTCTATTTCAGCTTGGATGCCTTTAAAAACTATTCTGATATTTTCTTTATAGTGGTTGGGGGGAGGGGGATTTGTCTTCCACACCACATACGACATTTCAGAAAAATGTAAACACGGAAATGTTTTATTTTAAATTGTTTCTTTTATAATCATTTTAAATATGTAATAAAATATGAGACATATCAGTAGTGATATGGTCTAAGGCAGTGTTTCTCAAAGTGTGGTCCACAGTATCCCAGGGTGTTTAGTAATAATAATGAATAAAGAACGTTGATCACATAAAATATATAAATTTATAATGCAAAAGAATAAATATGAAAACCCATTATATTCTCTATTTATTTTATTTGTAAACACTATTCACATAGCCAAGAAAATCTGTATTAACCTTAAATCAATAAATCTGAAATATTATTTAACAATAATAATTTTATAATTTCTAAAAATAGTCGAAAAATTATTACTTGATAATTCAATGTAATTATATTAATTTAATAAATTACTTTTTTGTTTTGTAATTTTACTGCAGCAAAATTTAGTTGCCTGAAATTTTTATTTAATTATTTAGCACCGCGTCTTACTACCCGTTCGGGCTATACACTAATTTTATAAAAAAAAGTTTCTCCTGCATATCTTTCAAACAAGGTCCCCAGATTCTCCCAGGTGCCCGGCGGTTGCCCCAATGCACATTACTTACAATTGGTGGTCCTATGTCCCCAAAACTTCGAGAAACACTTTTTCAAGGGCGTCATTCTCGAAACAGACTGGACTGCTGCGGACGGGACCTTATGGTTCTAACTCCAGTCAGGTACACTGGGGGTGGAATGTCCTATCTTCCACGGAAATGCTGGTACACATCCTCTAGATAGCACCTTACTCATGTCTACACCTTTAGTGTAAATATGCTGATAGTCCGATCGGGTAGTAAGAAGAACATACAAAAAATAAGCGGATTACATCATAATTACACACAGTAAAAATCACCAAACTGAAATAAAATCAAGAAAATGTATAGAGGCCTATGTGAAAATTATAAGATATTTACAAAAGTTTATCTCATGTATTTATATATTTATTTATTTAATTATTTATTTACTATCAATAAAAATTAACAGTTCTCACCTAAGATTCTTGATTCCCTTTGACACACGATGATACTTTATTTTGTGTTCAGACAATTTGAAAAATAATCGCATAGGGGAAAAGTGCCTAAAATGGCATACTCAGATAAAATGGCATAGGTGCATTTTCTCGCAAGTACTGCTATTTTTTTTCAAATTGAGGGTATTGAGTTATTCCTTAGTTGGAATCATTGATACTCTGTAAATTGCTGACCTGTGCAGAAGGTGTGTCTGAAGTTATTAAAGAAAAATTGAAAAGTTGCTTAGTAAAATATATTTTTTGTTATCTTTCATTGTTAACAAATACATTGAAGGGTAAGTAATTTTACTGTAAATATAATGAGTGTTACTTCAAGTGTAATATGCAGTATTTGTGACGTAAAATCGACCATAAATTATTTAATATTCTTGGTACAATGTTTTATTATTTCATAGTTAGCAATGTTGGGTAAAATGGCATACCACTGGTAAGGATAAAATGGCATAGTGTGTCATTTTACCCTAGGTAGCGTCTTAGTTATTTAAATCAATCATTATCCTGCTAAAATAAATGTTTCTTACTGTAATTTGTTCACCAAATTATATTTTTAATATTTGAAATAGTTACTTAAATTATTTTTAATATTAAATTCAAATATTTTGTGCGAAGATGGTTGTGACTTACGTCAGAAAGACAAAAGGGCAGTCATGGGAAGAGCAAGCAATGCAACGGGCTATTGATGTGGTAAATAATGGGGAAATGGGTTGGCTTCGGGCATCTAATTCGGGCATCTAAACTGTTTGGAGTACCACAAACAACTTTAAGAAGGCGGGACAGGAATAAAAACAAGCAGATTCAAGGTGTTAGCAAGGGTTGATTCAAGTCCACATTTGAACAAGGATCTCTTGCTAAGAGGGAAAAACATTTTGTGTGTGATATTTGCAAGCCATGATAATTACATATAAAACAACAAAAGTCATAATAGAAGGTTTAATTTGTATGTTTAATGTTTTTTCTGTGTAAGATTAAATGTATGCCATTTTACCCATACAGTATGTATAAAATAGCACAGTGCTATATTTTGTATTTTAATTTTTTAACTAATAAATATATGTATTAGTGATGTTTTTTGGTGTTCATTTGAAAGATTATATATCATAGTTTATAAAAAGTTAGAAACAATTAATTTCAGAAGAATATTCTAGAAGAAATTTCAAAACTTAAAAATGGTATGTCATTTTAGGCACATTTCCCCTATTTGTTTGAGAAGTTAATGTGTTTTCTGACACCTTTGTCCAATCGATAGCACATCTATTTACTGACCTTTAGAACCCTTGGATCGATTACCAGTCACCCAGCTGAAATCTAACACAGTAACAATTGCTTTATTCCCTTAGAATCAATAATTAGTCAATTTCTAATCTGCAGTTTGGTTTATAGGATTAACTTAGCAGTTAATAGTTTGTACACAGTGCCATAAACTGAGATCACCCACCCTACCCCCCTAAATTTAGGTCCTATATATGTCATTAAATATATAGAGCTATTAACTAAAAACTGTTCTCAATTAAAATTAAATGTATTTTCCAATTAATATATTTTTAATGTATTGTGATGTATGCACAAAAAATAAATAATTATTGATCAATATAAATTTGTTTATTTTAAACAAATCATTATGTTATTAAATTGTATTATGTTTATAAATGTTCATAAATTATACCCCCTTACCCCCTAAAGTTTTTTTCTTGCCTAGTGCCTGTCTGTACAGACAATAATTTTAAATATAAAAACGAATACAAGTGTGTAATGTCCACGCATTCATCCCAGCGTAAGCTACAACTAATACCAGTTGCTTTAAAACCTCATTAACTATCACCACCGGGCTTCTAGTAAAAATAACCTTTTTTGAGGTCGTCATTAATATTATTTTACTATATACAGATAGGCCTACATGCCTAATCCCACCGTTCGCTTACGGTGTAGGCAAGAAACTACATATAGCTAAAAAAAAAACTCCATACCGTATCCATCCTAACTAAATTTCTCCAAATTCCCCTACCCTTACATACTTCCTTCGCTTCAACAACATCCATACACTGAGCTATACATGCTCTTTTATTCTTAAAACTCTTTTAAAGTTTCTCTTTTTCACACATTCATCTACAACATTTAGCCACGTCTTATATGGCCCAACCCTTCCTTTTGATCGACACACTCAGACTTCATATATTTGCTTCGTCACTCGCTCCACACTCATCCTATCAACATGCCCAAATTGCGGCGCTAAGAGACGTCTAAGTTGGAACTACGTGCACCTGGGGAGTATGCAACACATGCAACACGCCACGCAAACCAACACAGGCATCCCCACTACTCCCTCACCTGACACACACGATGGTGGCAATTTCTTGTGGGTACCTGTTGTCGGGAAATTAAATGTCTGTTATTGGTCATAGATTACACCACACTCCACTTATTATGTTCTGAAGACTGATGAGTTGCCTACTCCAGAGGTGAATTCGGCGCCAACTTTGACGTCTCTTAGCGATGGAAATATTTGTATTATCACCCTCTACAACTTATATAATTTTTTACCTGGAGCTCTGAATAAACTTGTATACATAATATGACAATTGTTTTAGTAAATTTTGTGTCAAACCAAAAATGTATTTTTATTTGAATTTGGTTGTAGGCGAGTAACATTTATCTTAAATGTTCACTTTTCAAAACATAAATCTAACTTTCATCACTACATTACGAACCAACATTACAAATGAACTTGAAACGATTTGGATGCTCCTGCTAAGTATAGTGGTCTCAGAAAAAAGCGCTAATAACCCTTGTGTTAGGTTTGTGGGTGCGCCCTTAAACTTCCATAACAAATAAATAATCAATAAGACCTACTAAATGACAAGACAAACAAACAAATTATACTACAGAGTCGTACATGTTTTTTCATGTAGTCAATTATAGTTTAGAACTAAAGTTTCAATGATAGGTTACCAGTAAACTGCACTTTAATGAACGTTTCTCCAAAAATCAACTATAAAGTGTTAGGCTAGTTATCATGTAAAATACTTCCCAGAGACCCATTTTTAACAAAATTGTTAAAACCATTTTCAAAATATTTTCAATATCCCAAGAACGAGTGACTAAAATATTACACTTAAATGAATATTTCCTGAAAATTATAATTATTATCATGTTAAGTCCTCACCAGATATCCATTTTGAACACAAAATCGTTATAGCCATTTTCCTAAAATCGCGAATTTTCAAAAATCAATCATCAACAAAATTCCCTTAGCTTTATAGTTATAATTAGAACTAAGGTTTTGCCTCGAGGTATGACCATATAATATCTAAGCCCTAAGTGCTAAGTTGTATTGAAATCTATCATACATTTTATGTAAACTTTTTTGAACTTGAGATACCAAGGTTAGTATAAAGTAGGTTGCCTGTGTAGACAGCTAGAGGCGAAGGCATGACGTCATTGCCAGCTTTACCACTTACGAAACAATATGGAAAACTTCCATTTTTATTTGGTTAAAGTTTGTAGATACATAATTTTGTTTTTGTATTCAAACTAGGGGCTATTTTTATGACAACTTTTGATTAAATCTTGAATTTAAACATAAACAGGAATACAAAGTATAGTTTTAGTATTATATGCTCGGCTAAAAGGTGCTAACATGTTTTAAAGGAGACAATTTGAGGGTTTAAATTATTTTTCTTTACTCAAACTAATTCATTTTTTGCTGCTAAAAAATTATTATATGTTTGTATACTATTAGGATTAAATAATATTATAAAAAATAATATTAATAACTATAAATTAATTAGTTAGTTATTTGTGGTCTTTAACGTGTACTTTCTGAGCTGACTGATTATATCAACACACGACTTATAAAAAAACTTATAACACATAACTGACACAACAACCAGCCCCCGACCGTTAATTAATCACTGTGAAAAGGGACACCCACATTTTATCAATGCTATATTTTTTGTTCATGCCGGGAATTGACAATATACAAACAAGCTACCGACTGAAATAAGGCCTAGGTCTATTTAACTTATGTTATTGACTTTATAACTGATGGAATCGTCTCATTAAAACCTAATTATAATGGCTACATACCTCTAGTATCAAAATATACGGTAAAATGAAGAAAATGAACGTGTTTGCTAGGTTACTTTTGAGTCTGATATCAGTACTTGTTTGTCTCTCCAATCACATTTAATTTTGTTAGAATATATTTTACTGTTTTAAATTAAATTTAAAAAATTATCAACAAAAGATAAACGTATATAAAGTTCTAATTATTTTAAATTTAAATCTTTTTATACTTTTTAACGTTTTTTCGGGCATCATCACTTTTATAACACTAATTGAATCTATGTAAATAGTCATTATGAACTCTCATTCTAAACCATGTTCTGTGACTAAAAATTGTTTTGACACTTTATTGGGTAGCATATATTTGTAAATATACTGGAATGTTTTTTCACTAAGTTATTCTTTAATAAGTCCTTCAATAAGTTCCACACCACGATGCTCTCTTAACTCTTTTTACAGCTTAATTTCTTTGGTTAGCCTCTCGGCAAGGCAAACACCACCAATCCCTAATCCAAGGTGTTTTAAATAGTTTTATGTTTGCATTGGATGAAAAATATAACTTTCATTATGTTTTAACTTTAGACTTAATCAGAATGTAATGGAAAATATATTCTCTCCAATACAAACCAGAGGCGGGATAAATGATCATACCTCTTCTCTTGACTGTTTGTGCAGTTTGTCCCAGAGGACGATCAGAGCCAGGGTGATTGCAAGATGAAATGGAGGACCTACAGTTTAACGTGGGACCCGAACCACGGTGGAGGCCTATCATTCCTCACATTCACAAGTTGTGATTGATACACGTCTTGTCGCTCCACTAAAGACTTTGATTAAATTGCACACCCCTTCTTAAATAAATAAATATATTTGATTACACAACATTTAATCGTTTCGATGAGGTGTAATGTATGTCCAATATCATGTTTTTATTAATTAAGTGTGTAGGATCAGAAGTAATAATAGTTGTAACTTGTATCAGAGACATTAAAGGTACCTTTTTCGCAATGATGCTATCTAACATAACCAATCAAGAGTCAGAAAACCTAGAAACCCGTGTACAGACTAAATCTCAGAGAAAGTATGAATGTATTTATTTTTCCTATACCCAGCAGAATAAGCCTGTAATCAAGTTCAAATCTTTAAGGACTAAGAGGGATAAATACATTAAAACAATCATTTAATCTTATTTTATTAAAAGGAAGTTAATACTTAACAACATACAAACTGGTTTACAACCATCCACCTAACAATAAGCTAACAAATTAGAGTTATTTACCATTTAGAATTCAAAGGTTAAAGTTAACTAACATCATCACAATATAATAAATATGACTGAAGAGCTACCGCCTAAGTCACTTTCTTCCCTCCGCAGAAATATGCGCGCTCGATCCAGGCAATCTCCTTTCTTCTAACCTTGGGTTGATACTAACCTTTTACATGCCACCGAACTAAGCATTTTTTTAAAAACTATTCTGTCCACCCGTTTGTCTGCCTGTGACAGGCTTCAATCAGAGAGGTAGGATGGATCGTTCAAACAGGATAGTTAGGTGTCTCAAGGATAAATATTGATTTTAATTTTAGTTTTACAATTAAGATAACCGTAGCTTGAATTATTTTAATGAATTAAAAAAAAAAAATTGTTTAGAAAACTGTTTTAACGAATTTGCTCAAAGGTGATATATTGGGTGTATTTTACATTACAAATGCAGTGCATACTTGTTTTTTAGAAAAATAAAATAATTTAAGGGTAGTTTACTGGAGACTTTTTTTTGAAAACTAAAACTTGTTCGAAAATCGGTCAAATAATTTCGTTAAAAATGGATATCTGGGTATTATTTTATATGATGAATAACACTGTCTTGTTTTTCGGAAAGAAATTCATTTTAGGGTGATCTATTGATATCCAATTTTTAAAATTTCTGTTCCAAAAATAATAGATTTTGAGAAAGGTGTGTTACGATAGTGTCATATCAATTATTCATGTACCGTTTGGGAATTAAAATATATTTCTTCATGTTGCAGAGAAGTTTCACTTGCTATCTTAAGGTTTTAGCACAACCTTTAACAATAATGCTTGGGATTTCACCCCTGAACTCAATTTTTTTTTGGTAGAAAAAGAAACAGCCAAAGGTCGAATGTAACTAGGATACAAAGACAGATGCTTTTCAATAACAAGACATGGCATAATGTATGTTATGATTTAAATTAGTTTTTTTCATCTTTTCAGGTTGTATGCATTTAAATTAGCTCCCAAATAATTTGATATTAATACAATCTCAGCGATATATACGCTATTAATTTCAAGATTTGAAGGGAAGGCTCTACTCATACGATTTTAATTGACACACCAAAATCCGTGGAATGGTTTTTAAAATATTCTCAACTGAATTAATTAGAACAAAAACTGGCACTACTGAACAGACGTGCTCGTGTTTCCAAAACATATTTTTTCTTGTATCTGAATAACTCATTGACTTTAAAGGTACACGAACTCACTTGGGTGGCTAGATGGTTTAAGGTGCTACTCTCACAATAGACTAGATTGCCGAAGATGGGGAGATTGGGATTTGATCCCAGTAAGGTGTACTGGGGGTAGTTTTCCTGAATGGTTTTCCACTCTCCTTCCATGCATATTTGATTACACTTCCTCTAAATTAAACCTTCCTAATCCCTTACAAATTAGTGTAGTTAGTTTATAGGCGGATAACCTCAACAGTGGTGCTAAAAATGTACACTATTTATTCAATCGGCAATTGCCGATCTCAATCAACGCGCCTATGCTGATGGTTACATGAAAGACTGGTACCCCTTTCAAAACGGGATGCATGGTCATCCTACTCCTTATACGTTTTAATTCGAGGCTTGAACCAGGAAAACCTAATATGTTATACAACCCACATAGCACTCTCGATCACCACAGGGATAATCCCCCATACGTACAACATAATACATAAGTATAAACATACATACATACGTATAAACATACTTACATACATACATATATATATATACTACATACATACATACACATACGTACATATACATACATACATATATATACATATATACATACATACATACATACATATATACATACATACATACATACATACATACATACATACATACATACATACATACATACATACATACACACACATACATACACATTACCATACATACATTACATTACATTACCATACATCATTATATTACATATATTACATTACATTACATAACATACATACATACATAATCACACCCTTCCCTTAGGGGGTAGGCAAGAAACTGTACATGTAGCTGAAAAATAATTCCGAACTTAATCCGTCCTCAATAACTTTCTCCACACTTTCCTATCCTTGCACACTCTCTTCACCTTAACAACATTCATACACCGAATGATACCTGCTCCTTTATTCTTAAAACTAATGATGTTTCTCTTTTTCACACATTCGTCTACCACATTTAGCATCCTTTGAACATGCTCAAACCAACGTGAGACGCTTCTTTCACAGTGATCTATCGGATTCCCTTTCAAACCACACTCCTTCAGCACCAATTCATAACTGACTGTCCATACGAGTTTGTCCACATACATTTCCTAGACATTGCATTCTAACCACATTTAGCTTGCTCTTGTGTTTCTCCTGACTAGCCCAAATTTCACATCCATATAACAATGTTGGCGTTAAACACACTTTTATAAATTTCCATATTTGCCTCATTTGATACTACTTCATTCTTTTTAATAGTCTACATATATCCAACTACTATCCGAAATTCACTCCCTCGTCTATCAATTTCACCAAATATCCTTCCATTTTTACAGAAACAAGACCGTAGCCAGCCAATAATTTCAGGGGGGGTTTGGTGGCCACATCTCCCAATTGCCGGAGGCTAAAAAAAATTCGAAATATTAAACACCTATAGAAGTTATCTGAAGTGTTTTTATGGCAACATAACACCATAACTGCCGGAGGCGAGGAAAAATCATAAATATTAAACACCTCTTGAAGCTCGCTCAAGTGCTTTTTATGGTAACACAGCTCCATAATTTGTACCTATGCCTTAATTTTGATATTGTTTGAACCATAAATAAAGCCTTATATAGTTAAATTTTGGGGGAGGGGGTTGAAGCCCCAATCCCCCCCCCCTGACTACGGCCTTGTATAGAACATTCTGCCCAGATACACAAAATTATTCACGTGCTCTAACATTTTTCAATTTATATTAAGTGGACAGTCATTTCCTGATCCGTCCTTATCAAAACTATCAACTTAGTTTTGGATACATCTATACGAAGATCCTTTCTACCTGCCATCACATTCAAACTATTTAATACAGTCTGCAAGTTACTTCCATTCTCACTCATTAATATGGCAACATCTGCTTATAGTAGCACTCTTACATTCACATTGTCCATTTGCACACCAACCCTGGCCACACCAGCGTTCCTCATACACTTATCCATGAATCCATTAAACAAACATGAAGACATAATACAACCTTGTCTAGCACCCCATCCACTTAAAGTTCCATACACCCTAACGCACGCTTTACTTTTATCATACACCATCATAATTGCATTTAATAATCATTCATCCACACCATACTCTCTCAGATCATTCCATAACAAATTCCTATGCACTCGATCTTACGCTTTCTCCATCATATCAACAAATTCGCAGTACACTTTCTTCCTTACTGCCCTGCATATCTTAATCAATTGTTCCAATGCCAATAATATGTGATCCGTTCAACCTCCATCCAGAAAGAAACAACAATGCACACCCCAAATCTTGACCACAGTTTTTCACGCACCCTCCCAAAAACTTTGCCTGGAATACTCAACAAACTAAATGCCCTATAATTTTTAAATTCACTATTACTGCCTTTGCCTATGCTCAAAGGAACAATGACAGCATTCTTCCAGTCATTAGAAACATTCAAAATCCCTGTAAACACACTTTAGCATTTCACTTGTGACCCCATCTGCACCCACAGCTTTGCCATTATTTAACACTTTCATGGATTTAACACCTCATCCCCATTAATTATTTCACTCATCATAACATTTTCTCTATTTTCAGCCACTTTCTTTATGTTTTCGACAAACAATTATTGCTCAAAATATTCCTTCCAAGTCCATTCTGAATGACATAGGTCTTTCCTTACACTCCTTGTTTTGTTCTCTTTACCCACACCCAGAACAGCTTCTTATTTCCTTAAAAATCATTCTGCATTCTTTATCCTTCTTATGCTCTCATTTGATCCTTACTCTCCTTTAATACTTTCTTTGCATTTTTATTTTTCTCCTTGTATATTTCCCACAACCTCTTACTTTCTTTTTCACTCTTCACAGCAATCATTCGGTTGTATGTTTCTTCCTTTTCTTAACAGATTATTCTACCTATTCATTCCATCATGCATCTCTTTTTAAATTTCCCACCATCGAAGATCCATACACATCTTTCAAGCACTCAACTACGGCATCTTTTATTTTGTTGCAAGCACTTTTCAAATCATAATAATTTATTTAGACATTCTTTTCGTTCTCTTCTAAGGTTAATTTCTCGCCCAGCCATCTTTCATATCCTACTCTCACACTTTTATCCTGCACTTTTTCCACTCTCATTATTAGTTGCTTAATACTCTTGCTCTGCTTCCTCACAAACTTCGTACCTAATTCAAATACTGAGATCACTAGGAAGTGACCCGTTCCACATTCAGCTCCACGCACAGCTATAGTATTCCCTACTTAACTTCTCAGTCTCTTATCATACACAACAAAATCAATCATCGATCACAAATAGCCTCTTTACCATACATACGAGTGAAGATATTTGTGCTTAAACCATGTGTTCGACACAAATAAACCCTTTTCTTAACATAGGCTCACTCACTCATTAACATTCTCGTTTACTATGTCATCACATCACCATACCTTTCTAACACTTTGGGTACTCTCTCATCCATTCATATCTCCTAGCAAAATAATTATTTTCTCCGGTTCACATATATTCAATACTTCATTGAGCTCGTTCCAAATCTCCGCTTTCCCATTCTCGACTTCACCCTTCACCGGAACATACCTAGCAAACAACATAGCTATACGAATCCCTATTTTCATTCGTACCCATCTAAGCCTAGATGACACCAACTCATACCTTATCACAAACAGCTTAGCTGTTGGGCTTAGGATTAAACCAACTCCCTGACTTCCCCTTACTCATTCATCCACACCTGACCAACGTTCCAAGCTACCATTACTTGTCATAAAAACATATTTCCTTTTCTACTTGGTTGCACCTATATATAGAATATCCACTTTTCTTCCAATAATTTCCTCTTTTCCTCTTTTCTCTTTACCACACACTCCTTTCACGTTCCATGTTCCAATAGTCCATGTTCCCGCCAGCTTGTCAACAGATTGGCCCTTCAATCTAAACCTCAGTTGCCCAGCATAGCTTTGGTCGTTAGACACTAATATTGCACAGTTTCTTTTAGTAATCAGTTTAGAGTAGACCAGGTTACCAACCTTGATCGTAGCCGCACCATGACAGTATTCATTGCTTACGGTGAGAATGCTGTACCGATAGGTGTTGGCACATTTTAGTAGGTACATCACAAGTACAATCGTAGCTCAGTATGGTCCTGAGCGCACATGAACTGTTCCTACAAATCAGTATTCCTAGTGTAGTTTAAAACCAAGGCTTTATTACCATATAAATTAGTGAGCAGGAAGATAAGTAGCAGTTACTTTTTATAATAAGCTTTATAGATAAAAAATGTTGTGACAGATGCTCTTGTCCTGTAAAATCAATTTGGCCAAGTGTCAAACAAGATGGACAGTTGGGTATACATAGATTAAACTTTTTTGAATCTGATGATAACATATAGTGATGTTTTTGAAAATAATACATTCCTGGGAATATTTACTTGTGAAAACCAAAATACTCCATTAAGCCATAAAAATACAACTAGACCAAAATAGTACGTGCCATATTAATTATGTGTTGATAATCATTTGCAAAAATAATAACGAATTTCCGGTCTATTGAAGATGGTTCATTATCATTCAAAACTAACTGTTTCTTTTTCAACCCAGTTATTTTTTCTGACTACACGTTAATTAAAAAAAAAATCTGCACTCGGGGATAATTAAAACATGCCTTGGGCCAAGTAAGATGAACAAAAGTGTGTATTCCTAACAACAAATTCTTTCTCGGGTCTGTATTTCTTCTTCCATTGCCGAACAAGTATTCCATATACTCAACATACTAAGCAACAAGACAGTATATCCATTCTAGAACTAGCAACCGTGGAAACATTTACTTTCTTCTGATTTTTATTTGTTTGTGGAATGGTAAAAGGATTTAATAGTTGTACTGTGATCTCAAAGTTAATTTATTGTAATATATGTATACAAGCAATGTGTATAAATATATACTAGTTAGCTTATAGTTAAAAATAACATGTATATGCAGTGTATATCAGTCCACTTTATTGGAACTATGTAGATTATTAGATAAATTTGCACGATGAAAAGGACACAAAGAAAAATTAACTTTGATTACGGATACCACCGTCACTGGACATTTGTATTAACTAATTTAAATATAGTTGAAAAATGACATTTTGATACGGGAATCAAACCCAGGACATTGGGATTAGCACGTCAAAACTCCTAAAACTTTGCTATCCAGTAATCAGACCCTACACAAGGTAATAAGCACTTCACTCATATTTTAGGGCAGAGTCTGTGATAGACGTGTGAATTAAACGACTCCTAGAGCATTGATTGAATTACAGCCACAGGCGACAAGGTCAGCTTTTTGCTGCCGCACGTACCTAATAAAATGTTCAGGGTTGGCGATGTATACTAATATTAAAATTGATTTGTTTTTGGTTACAGCCGTCACTGGACACATCTTTCAATTAAGTTAAATATATTTGAAAAATTAAATCAGAACAAGGAAGTCTAGCCCGGGACTTTTGGCTTATCACGACAATGCTCTTAATACTGTGATATCCAGTGATGAAAGGAAGTCATACGACTCACGCACACATACTTCCACACACCCAACTACACACCCAAACACACTATTTTATTTTATCACCACGTCTTTCTATCTGTTCATGTTATCCGCAAAACACACTATCACCTTGCTACATACATACACACATACAAACACTCTCACAAATAAACCTCATCTAACCCCTTCAAACACATACACACACATATACACACTCTCAGCCCCTCATACACACTACATTTCACACATACACTATTTTCCACTCTCTAACCGGTGGGACATCTGCAGCCCTAGAGCTTCTTGTGTGCGGCTCGCGACCGTTTGAGTGTTTATTATTATTTAATATAAAAGTGTGATCTTTGATAAAAGCAAAAGTATTATAAGGGACAAAATCTGAAAGAGTGCCATATTAGTTCCCAACCAATATTAAAGAATATGTTTTACAATACTATTTTTAGTGAAAAAAAATTAAGTCAGAAAAACATGTACTGTATTTATAATATTTATATAATTAGAACACCCTGAAATATGAATCATATAATTTTTATACAGCTCACACTAAAACAACATTAAGGTGGTCCCGTTTCCTCAGCTACATTTTATCAAATTGTAAAATTGAAATTGTATTGCTCATTAGATACAAATAAATATTAAAAGTTAAATTTTATAGGAACATGTGAACTTTAAAGATTAAATCGACCAAATTTGTCCCAAAGTTTTGGCTAATGTTTATGATGAAACAAGTTCAAAATACAAGATATTTTTTCTCCAAATTCTTAATATTAGTCTAATATAAACTTATTTTTTAAGAGTAGATTTTAACCTGACGTTCCCCATATTTAAATAAGTAGGTGAATGTCTTTATATATGCCAGCTCTTAAAATGTTGGTGGGTTAGGTAATATATCTGGACTTTTTTTCCCCCTATTTTAACTCCGTTTCTAATAATTAAGCTGAGTCCTAAAATTCAACTGTTTAAAGTTTTCTCCATCTGTTTATTACATTCATTTTTACTTTCTCGCTATCTTACAGGTAGAGAAAGTATTGTGATCGTCAAAAAAAATCTAACTCGAGATTTTGATGAAATTTCGACGTTTCATGAGCACCGAAATCCGAAAAAGTAATTTTTGAATTTCCGTTTGTCTGTCTGTCTGTACCTCCAACTAGAGCTTAAATTATTTTACCGATCGGCCTAAAACTTGCTGTCTAGGGTTTTCATAGGGTTGCTCCGAGGGGTTTTTGGAATTGGATATCTAACCCTAGAATTAAGGGTAGTTTACTAAAGGGAAGAGAAAAAATAGATTTTATCAAAATATCCTCAAAGATTTTTATTAAATTTCATATCCAAACATTGATTAATATTATAAACAAAATCGATACTCTAATTTTTTCAGCAAAATGACTTTAAGGGTTCTGGTCCGATGCGTAAATTCACATCTCCGAAACTATTTGAGATATGAAATTAATTATCATTGCAAATATGTAGGTCTATTTATAATACAAATATTTTATTTGAAACAGTTTTTTATAAAACCAATAATGTTCAAGCTATACGCAAATATAAATATTTTTTAACTTTACAAACACTAAAAGTTCAAATATTGCGACCGTAAAAAAAAATCTAACCCTAGATAATAATGGGTGTCAATGTCTCATGACACCCTGAACCCTAAAAAGTTGGTTTTGCAATGCCGTCTGTATCTGTGTCTGTTTAACCCTAAAATTAAGAGTAGTTTAATAAAGGGCGAAAAGAGAAAAAATCCGTTTCCTCAAAATCGGCTTTAACGATTTTGATTAAAATTCGTATCTAGGTGTTGATTAAAATTATAAGAAAAATGGCTATTTTCATTTTCCTATGGAAATGACTTTTAGCGTACTTTACAGAAGCGTAAATTTCCTTATCTCTGCAACTATTTAAGATAGTAAATAACTTATCATCGCAACATTGTAGTACTATTGGATAAAAAAACTTTTATTTGAAATATATCTTTTTAAATCAATAGTTTCAGAGATATTGGCAAATATATTAATAGAATTTTGTGAGCTTGGTTGTACAAAGATTCTACTTAAGTTTAACGTAATAATTCTCTAACTCTATAGATTAAGTAAATAAGTAAGTATCTCGAAAATGTATGTTCTTTTTTCTTTAACCTCTTAGGGGAAATGTTTGTAAAACAATGATCTATCTCTATCAATTTAGACTCAAGAGTCAATATTTACCTTATTTACTGGTTTAAATTTATAAATGAGGAATTTATTAAAAATGCGATAACCATAAGATGTGCAACCCCTAATAAAATGTCGAAAATCTTAACCGGAAGTCTAAATTTTAATATGAAGTATTGGCCCTTGTGGACCCAATGTAGATTTTTTTTTCCATATATAGGTCTAATAGTGAGTACTTTGATTCTTTAAAAAGAAAATCATAAAATTTAAATCTGTGAGTCAAAAAAAGTTTAACGTAATTATAACGCAATTTTTGATCTTGTTTGCTAGTGTATATTATTTCGTTTCCCATATAATACAAGTTTTTAGTAAATATATCAATTTTTAAACACTGGAGTGAGAAAGTCCGTGTGGAGTTCCGTACCATTTATTTCATTATCTAACTAATCTGTTATTAGCTCCTATTATCTAATACTAAAACTATTTCCTAACATCTGGACTCAAGGTAATGTCATGAGGTCCTGTTGCCACTTTTTGAATGTTGGTCTATCATGGTGATCTTTATTGTATAAATATGTTTTATGGACCATCATTACTTGTATGGGACAGCTACTATGATGTGTGGGGACAGACGATAAAGAGGATAATCTATTATAAACTGTTGCATTATATATTGACCTTTAAATTCATTGTATTAAATATATGCTCTTTATTAAAATAAAAATATTTTATAAATGCATTTTATGTCCATATTTTATTTTTATAAATACTGAAAGATGCACACAAAAGTAGAATAAATAATATGAAAAAGGTATTTTATCATAAATTTAAAAAAGGGTGACCACGTCGTTGATTGAATGGTCTAAGGCTTCACACCCCAAAAACTGAACTGCCAATAACGGGGATGTCGGGGTTCGTTTCCAGGTCATGTTTACTGAGGGTGGTGTTTCCTAAATGGGTTTCTACTCTCCGTATATGCAAATATGGGTATATATCCTTTAAATATAACCTTAATTATGTCTAAAAAATTATAGTCATTAGAACATACATTTAACCTGAAGGGTTAGTATACATCATGACCAAAAAAACATGTGGGCTACATATGCTGACAAGTTGGAAATATCATAATGGGAAACTTGTATTTGCGCGGTGGAGGGATGTTAAAACTATGGGGAAACCATGTTTAGTACACCAAACTTGTATTCAAACAGACACATTCCCGTCTATGTTGGCTTCGTGCAATACAACTATAGAAAATAGACTGACAATCATTGACTCACCACAATTATCGACCCACCACACCTATCTACTCACCACATTCGGCTACATTAGAAATCCCATCAACACGCCACACTCCATTTTTAAAGGAAAATAGAAGTATTTCAGTAATACAAATGAGAATGTGATATATTTATAAATAAATATGTTATAAATTTCTTTTAGTACCTAGTACGTTATTTTTTGTTACAGGCCCATATTTCAGGTTGAAAATTCCCATCCCCGCCAACATAATAGTCGAAGATGTAGTGGGGAAAACTCTAAAAGCTCTGTATTGGATGCTAGGTTTGGTTAGGTTAGGTTAGGTTAGCTTACGCTAGTTCATGCTACAATAATCACAGTAGGTCTTTGCGATGACACGACGTGCATGGATGCCGTGACCAAGGGGTATGGGAGGAACGTGGCGAGCCGATGAGTATCTAACTGGCACTGGAATGTGGCAAGGCGATAAACAATGAGATGTAAACAATATACCTGTGGCAAGTTGATGGATGCCCAAAATAGACAGTGGAAGATTAATAGACAATTATAAATAAATTCACAGAAACAAATTGAAAGTGCAGAAAATAATTATAAAATTATTATTATTATTATTATTATTATTATTATTATTATTATTATTATTATTATTATTATTATTAGCACCGCGTCTTACTACCCGTTCAAGCTATACGCACTTACGCTAATGTGTAATGGTAGGGTTATTGTGAGATGAAATGGAGGACCTACAGTTTAACGTGGAATCCGAACCACGGTGGAGGTCTGGCATTTCTCACATTCCACAAGTTGTGATTAATACACGTCTTGTCAGAGGTGAAGGAAGAATTTGGCAATCAGATAAATCTGTGCCGGTACCGAGGATTGAACCCCAGACCCCCAGCACAGAAGTCTGACACCTTACCCCTAGACCGCAAAAAAGAACTATTGGAGACTAAAGGGTTACAACTATTAAAATCAAGAGAGAGAAGAAAATGTGTATGGGAACGTAAAGCTGAAGAATATAAATTGAATTAAAATAGAGATAAAACCAAAATAAGCTATCCATAAACTTCAGTTATTAATTAATTAGCAGAATTAGCAGAACATAGCAACAAAAGAGTGAAAATACGACCAAACATTTTTATTTATTTAAGGTATTTAATGTGCAATTCCTGAACTGACTGAACATATCAGCATACGAGAATTACTAAGAACGAGTGCGAAAGGGCCTACCGATTTTTGCCGGGAAAGCTGTTTTCAAATACCTTTCTGTGTTCCTTTACATGCCACACCCGACATGGGACCGACGGCTTCACTTCCTCTCCGAAGGTAGTTGTGCAACGGATTTTTATGTTTCAAAAAACAACCGTCGACCCCGGCTGGGCTTAAACCCACGAAAATCGGGTCTTGAGTCGAGGACTTTACCCCAATACCACCGAGGTCTTTATGAAACAAGTGCTTAAAAATTGTCAAATTGTGTTTTTAAGCCTTATATCTAAACATTATAAAACAAACTATAGAATATAAACTAAGAAAATAAAGATAAATGTTTATGAGTTTATAAAAGCATTAGAAAAAACGTAAGTATGAAATGGATAGAAAAGAAACTATATCCAACAAATACTAAAGAAACACTGGAGTAAATAGGGAATGTGTCAATCAGTATAAATCAAGGCGAACAGGGAACATGGCCAACAAGTTCATGCTTAAAGTTTTATAAGACAACATAAATGAACACTTAAAAGGTTACACTTAGTTACCAGAAATATAAGGGTTGTTAAGAAAAAGAACGATTCAGTAACATAGAGGCGGTAGTCCCAAATAACGGCGATCACTCAAATTTAATATAGTTATACAAAAAAAATCTCATCAATTATTGATAAATAATATAACTTACAGTCAATTTTTAAAAAACTAACATTTTTTAATGAAAATAATTCCTTTTTAGAACTATAAAATGAATTAATAATTCATAGAATAGCCAATAATTTCAAGAAAAAAATCCTGATTATTTTTTAAATCGCGAATGTTTTGTTTTTATTAAATTTTTATATATAAAACTCTTTGGAATAAGTAAATACTTGCCCTCTAGTAAAAACAAAATTGTTAAATATACAATTATTGGGGTACAAAAATGTGCAACGAGACAGTCATAATTTTTACACTGCTCTAAAAATGCTTTGCATTAAAAAATAGATTGGTTAGTATCATTCAGGTCTAAAATATGTTTGGTTTTAGACAAAAATTTAAAAAACAAAACTATAAGTAAACATATAAATAATTATAATTTATAAAATTGACATACTTGGTTAGAAGAGTTGGCCGTCTCCATATTTTGACCGATAGTATAGATAGAAACAATTAAAATAAGGTATGAATTGACTGTTACAACTGTTCACCTTCTTAAACATGTAGATAATGTAAGTATATCAAATTGTTCCCTATTCTCAATCTGAAACAAGTAGGCCTACCCAATTAGAAGGTATCCAAAGACCCTTCCCATGGACCTAATTTGAATATATTAAACCACCCTATCATAAACCTGAATAATTGCAAGTATCCAAAACCCTAGTATAATGCACATAAATAGAAGGTACCCAACATCATTGCAAAGGAGGTATTCAACACCCCTACACAATGTATCTAACCTGAAGGTAATCAACACCCTTGCACCATGTATCTAACCTGAAGGTAATCAACACCCCTGCACCATGTATCTAACCTGAAGGTAATCAACACCTTTGCATCACATACCTAGCGAGAAGCAACCAACTCTTTCAGATGAAATATCTCGGATTGCACTTAATCGCAGCTTTATTTAACATCCAGACTAACTCATGTTGAATGGTTATGTAAAATTATTTTTTCTTATTTATTTATCAATATATATTTGTGGGGAAAATTTTGAAAATGTTACGTTTAATAATTCTGCATGTTAAATCAGATGACATTTACTGGTACATTATTATAACTTAAAGAAAACAAGAAGAGATAAGGTTCTTTCATTTCAGGCTTACAGCAAACACACATGCAAAGAAAAGAGATACGGTTGTAAAACCTCCCTTACCCGATGCTCTGACAGCACATTGGAATGACTTTGTTTTCTTGCTGCCTTTAAGAAGAGGGGGTGAAACAGGGCATGTGTCTTTTGTTATTGCACATACTACTGAAATAAAGAAAGGTGAAAAGGGGTGGTTGAGAAGTATATATATATGAGGGAATAATGGATTGTGAGCTTCATTTTCCAACTCCAGCGCACATAATTACCTAGGTAGGGTGAGGTTGTCAGAAGCATAATGGAGGAGTGCATGAACTACTTTTAGACGTTCTAGTTACCGATTACACCACGTGTATCGTATTAAACAGTAACCACTGCACCAGTAATCTACTGATAGTGCGTATTTTCAATTTATAGAAGACCTACACTGGCTGGCTATCGTAGGTGGTATGTATTGTCAGATTGAATTGCTTAATGTGGACGTGTTACAGTCCAGTAATTTAATTTATCAATTTTAATAGTTTGATTGAATATTGATAAGAAATGCATTTTAAACTCAAACATAGAAGACACATAATAATGACTCGTAAGAAAAGATTTAAATATATTAGAAGGAGTTTTTCTATTATTAAATGCATTGTTTATAATAAATCACTGTAAAATGGGAAATCTATAACATGTAGAGAAAAAAAAATCATCCAGCTGTAGGAAAAAAAGTTTTGATTTGAATACTAATGGGCTTGTTAATCAGCCGGGAAATTAATGCATTTACATTTCACCTCAACCAAGTAGAGAAATTACGTCTAAGAGATTAATACAAAGTTCTTGATCTGATTATTCAGAAATTGTGGCTAGATAAAAATAGGAATGTTCGTAACCTAATACAAAAATTACTGTATGAGTTAAAATACAATTTTACTTGTTTTATAATTAATATTGGAAGTTAATTATGGCCCAATAACAAATATGACATTTAAGTGAAAAGCATTGAAGACACGGACGCAAAATAACTTAACAGTTTTCGTCGCGAAGGTGATGTGGAAGTAATTATCTGAAAATATAAAGACTAGGATCATATTGGCTTTAAATTTAGGCCGCAATTTATTCACTGATTCTAATTTATCGAGTCCTGCCAGACTTTAATGAGAAAATTGATTTACCCACGATATTGTTATGTTTTTGTAAGTCAAATCCTAGCCAGATCTTACCTAGTCCACTTTACATATTCTGACACAGATAAGCTCCCTCCACACCAATAAGATCCTTAATCCGCAAAACTTAATAATTATATTGAATCCAGAGTAACAGAGGGCTTTGGTTTGTGTAGCGTCGTGATCCATAAGTCCATTTTCTGTAAGACCACTTAAATAAATGTCACGACACAATCGCACAAACTTTCTCATTGTGTATGATAGCTTCTAAGAGAATTTTCAAAAGTATGTTTTTAGTAAAATACCCTTAAATAAGTTTTACTCATAAAAACAAACACATTATCTTGTAAATCACATTAATCACTCCTTATATATAAATTTTAAACCGAATTGTTCAGATATATTTAAGAAAGTTCAAATTTTCAAAAATAAATTATTTGTAAACTATTCTAAAGCTATTTGTTTTTGTAAAAATAAAAATGTATTCTTATTTATAATGAAAATCTATTCACATATTTACAGTTTGAATTCAATCTTCAAGGTCAATTTCAAAAACATTCAAATTTTCTATAATTTATTGTAACTAAACTACCTTTAAATTGATTTATTTTAGATAAATAAATATACATTATTATTGATATGTAAGATAGTGACCTGATACCAATTTTGAAAAAAATCACAAAAACCTTTCTTTTAATAATCAAATTAAAAAAATAACAGTCAACAGTAAATTACCTATAGCCAAATTTTCCCCTTAAAACAAGTATACAGCTTTATTTGTCATGTTCATGTCAAACACTCTCCAGATATACTTTGAAGCAAAAGTTTGGAATAGTTTATAATAATAAAAAGGATTACTAATTGCATTATTATAGTACTTTAATAACCTGGTGACCCAATAACTTAAACCTAGATAACTTAAATAAAAATTTCGAACAACAGTTTAATATTTACGTTTCTTTGTGATTTTGGTAAGTTGTTTAAAGTTGTAGATATAAAAAAAATTTCAAATTATTATAATATGAGTAGGGTATCATTGGATTCTCCGTATCCTTCTGAGGGAAATGTTTGCATACAATAATTTATTGCTATTTTGTGTAAATAAGTGTCTTATATAAATACAGGATTTTATGCACCATCACCGTATAGGTTATACCACAGCTGTTTGTGAATTTTTTTTCAACGAATGAACCCAGGTTTTAAGTGAAACTTTTAACTATTTTGTAGCCTATATACAATTGGACCTTGTGTTAGAAAAAGGAATACAAAATTCAAGTACAATTTGTTTTTCTACTCAATCATTATTTTATTTGTTTGTGTTGATTTGTTCAAGCCATTAGGCCTACTTTATTTATTTTTAAATAAGCACCAGACTTCCATAGCTGGTTGTGAAAATTTTTTGCTCTATAACTGGGTTCAAGTTTCAAGTGAAACATTAATTATGTTACCACAGTATACTTATTTAATACAACTTGGCCTAGGCCCTTATGAAAAACATTGACATTTCTCTCGAAAAACTATTACTCTACTCATAGGCGTTGAAATTTAGTTGCAAGAAGGTCCTACATAGCCACAAAAGTTTTAGTTTATAAACACTAGGCTACCAAGCTGTGTGTGAATAATTTTTTCTCAACGAATAGGTTCAAGTTTCAAGCGCAACTTTAATAATTGTAGGGTAAGGGACTTAATACAAATATGCCTAGACCTTTATGAAGTGCTTGAAAAGGGAATCAAATCTGCGAGTAAAAGTTGTTTTTCCACATAACTGTGCAATATTTAAATAATTAAAGCATTGTAAAGGCCCACTTATCAATTTATATGACTGGCTGCAAAATATAGATTAGGCCTACTTATAATCCTTCAGCCAAACTATTCAATCATCAAAGAATCTTGCATTAATATTTGGTTTAGTACTAACGATCACCATAAGTCTATATATTATTCTATAGGCCTACTACACATTCAGATTTTTCACATTTATAATGTTATTAATAATACTAATAACAAATAATTATTTGTAAAATAACAAAAAAAAAGAATTAAAAATATTTATTCATAATAATAAAAACTAATATGAGATTAAATGCAAAAAAAAATAATTAAAAATTAATATTTTGGAAAAAATTAATAGTTAATACTAGGCCTAACATCAACATATCAAGGTCAACAATAAATAAATAAATGGTACGGCGCACCGCACAGACTTTCTCTCTCTTTCTATAAACTCGTAAAATTTCTGAACGGAATAATGTACATTGTATCATCACTATTCCACATAAGAACACGCATAAAATAATATACAATGATATAGAATCAATGAGAAAAGAGGCGCATCTTTGTCCACCTAAGAAAATTTCAAACAGTTTAATGTCTTCCA
>CABFWB010002136.1:74189-121690 GCA_902151455.1 Timema bartmani
TTTTTTTGACGATCACCATACTTTCTCTACCTGTAAGATAGAGAGAAAGTAAAAATAGATAAAACACTCTTATATATGTGTCTTGTATGGACCTCAAGTTTGGCTGTCAGAAGTGACAGCTGCTAAACACATCTTTTTGCAGATGTTGCTTCAGCGTAGGGATACATAATTTGGTCTGGTGACTTTTCAAAGCTGTGATCTGTCATTCAGCACCAAAGAAGCCATGGGAGGACTTTAGAGTAAACTTTCTTATCTTGGATATTATAGGCCTGGGTTGATATCTCAGTAAGATGGAATGGGGGTATTCTTTTTTCCCTTGTATGAATTTCATTCATTTCTTCGGGCGAATATTTGCGCATTCTCTTGAATTTTACTCTTTATCCCTTAGAACAGAGATTTTCAACCAGTGCCGTGAAGGGTCAGCAGGTTTGTTGCAAAAGGTAAGCAGGTTTGCCGAAGTAGTTTGGGGGAAGACATAAACGAAGCAAGAAAGTTCTTTAGTAATAAAAATAAATCTTTTTTAAATCCATGATCAATATTATTTTTTTTAATGACATAATTATTATAATTTTAGCTATTGAAATTTTAAAAACAATCTTAATACTGTACTTGTTATTTTAATAATAAAATCCCTCCTTAAGGAACTAATGATGTGCCGTGGGGTTTAAAATGTTGAAAATCACTGCCTTAGAATAAATAGATTAAATCACTTACCACCATGACGCAGGCACTATAAATAATATTATAAAACCAAATATTTTAGGAATTAATCTTATATATAGGGTGATCCCAAATTCGCGCAACCCTGTTTTTCCAAAGATATTTCTCGCAGAAGAACATGGAAAATGAACATGTTGTTTATATGCATGGCAACATTGTAGTGTTGGCCGGGTGTTGTGCAGGCTGTGTGACCTTGAGACATATACTAGTTCTAGCCAGTTGAGTTACAGCATTTGAAAGTGTGAGATGAGTTTTTCACGAGCAGAGCGAGTATTCATTTTGGAACAATATGTTAAGGCCAACTCGTACATGGAATGCCAACAATCGTTTGTGCTTAGTATTCCAGAATCACGCATGCTGAATAAATCCACAATATGCCAAATTGTACACCTTTTTCGTGAAACACACAGCGTGAGTGACAAGAAGCGTTCTGGCCAGCCTTAAAGTCTGAGTGATCAAAATTTTAATGAGGTTAGGCAGTGCTTAGAATGGTCACCCAGGAAGTATCTAAGAAGATTATCACAGCAGACTGGATTGAGCTATGGAACAAAGCAGAGGTGTACGAGGCAGCTGCAACTTGTGCCTTACAAAATTCACACAATTCAAGAACTCAAGGAACCAGACATAGGGAAATATTGTGATACTATGAATGGTTCCGAGAACTTGTGACCATGACAATGCTGGCTGAGTATTTTGGTGATCATTTAATTTCTAAGGGTTTGTGGCCACCTCGTTTCTCAGACCTAACGCCACCTAATTTTTACTTTCTCTCTATCTTACAGGTAGAGAAAGTATGGTGATCGTCAAATAAATCGAACTCGAGATTTTGATGAATTTTGACGTTTCATGACTTCCTGAATCCGAAAAAGTGGTTTTTGAATTTCCGTCTGTCTGTCTGTCTGTCTGTACCTCCAACTGGAGCCTAAACTATTTTACCGATTGAGCTGAAACTTGATATCTAGGGTTTTCATAGGGTTGCCCCGAGGGGTTTTTGGAATTGGATATCTACCCCTAAAATTAAGGGTAGTTTACTGAAGGGAAAAAAGAGAAAAAGTCGATTTTCTCAAAATCGGCTCTAACGATTTTGATTAAATTTCATTTATAAACATTAATAAATATTCCAAACAAAATGGCTACCCTCAATATTTCGGCAAAATGGCTTTAAGGGCTCCGGTCTGATGCGTCAATTAACATTTTTTATAATAGCTCCGAAACTATTTGAGATATGAAATTACTTAGCATTACAAATATGTATATATATTTATAATACAGATATTTTATCCGAAACATATTTTTATAAAATCAATAACTTTCAATCTATACGCAATTATATGAATTTTTTTAACTTTTTGGACATTAAAGTTTAAGTATTGCGACCGTAAAAAAAAACTAACCTGAAATGTTGATGGATGTCGACGTCTCATGACCCCCCGAACCCTAAAAAATAGTCTTTGCAATGCCGTCTGTCTGTGTGTCTATAAAAACTTAAAATTAAGGGTAGTTTACTGAAGGGCGAAAAGAGAAAAATTTGGTTTTCTCAAAATCTGCTCAAACGATTTTGATTAAAATTCGTATCTAGGCGTTGATTAAGATTATAAATAAACTGGCTATTTTCATTTTCCTATGAAAATGATTTTTAGGGTACTTTACAGAAGCGTTAATTTCCGTATCTCCACAACTATTGGAGAAACTAAACAACTTATCATTGCAAAATTGTAGGACTATTAGAAATAAAAAACTTTTATTTGACATATATTTTTATAAAAGCAGCAGTTTCTGAGATATTTGCAAATATATTAATACAATTTTGTGAGCTTTAGTTGTAAACATATACTACTTAAGTCTTAACGCAATAATTCTCCAATGCCATAGAGTAATTAAATATAAGTATCTAAAAAAGTATGTTATTTTTCCTTAAATCTCTTAGGAGAAATGTTTGCATAGCAATGATCTATCTCCATTTTAGACTCAATAGTCAATATTTACATTTTTTATTGGTCAAAATGTATAAATGAATAATTAAATATCAATGCGATGACTTGAAGATCTGCAACACCTTATAAAATGTTAAAATTTTAACCAGAAATCGAAATTTTAATACGAAGTGTTGACCCTTGTGGAAGACATTAAACTGTTTGAAATGCTCTTAGGTGGACAAAGATGCGCCTCTTTTCTCATTGATTATATAGCATTGTATATTATTTTATGCGTGCTCTTATGTGGAGTGGTGATGATACAATGTACATTATTCCGTTCAGAAATCTTACGAGTTTATAGAAAGAGAGAGAAAGTCTGTGCGGTGCGCCGTACCATTTATTTTCTGTGGGGAAACTTAAAACAGATGTTGTATGCAAACCAACCCCCAAACCTTGGCTGAACTGTAAACCAACATTGAGAGGTGCATTGCAACCATACCCTATGCAATGATTCGCCGTGTGTCTAGAAATATGGTTAAACGAGTGAATTTGTGTTACAGAGAAGGAGGATCGCACTTTAAACACCTTCTGTGATTTCCTTATGGTTTATTCTTTGGTTTACATTAGATGTATATATTCTATGGAACAAAATGTAAGTTTTTTCTTTGGGTTGCGTGATTTTTGGATCATTCTGTGCCTTGTATAGCTTAAACGGTGTTGATAGTCACTTTGCGTGTTATGTAACAGATAATATCAATGTAAATAATAACAATTTGATCACAAGCAAGATATAACATGCTTTTTGTACAAAATAAATACTAAAACATATTGATCAAGCATCCCTACCTATAAATATTCCTATATTCGATCACTTGTTCTAGTTTGAATATATTTATAATAAATAGATTGTTGAATTTACTTTTTTAATTTTTCTTTTATTCAAACAAAGTTAATTAGCCACTTAAGTTTTAAAAAAATTTCAATAGGGCAGTATCGTCATGACCATGGTTTATTAAAACAACGTAGGAATACTGCAGAAAATACCTTTTAGAAAATATTTTTAAAAATGCAACCAACAATGATAACATTTTAATATACAGTATGGATTAGTTAATATATATTGACACTATATAGTAATTAAAAGTGACAGATGCCTATTACGTGACTTAACGTATGAATATATGAACAGGGCTGGCCCAACAAATCTTTAGCGTTATCATGGGCTGCAGCTTATTAATTTCCGATGTGTTCCTTTAAACATATTTATAACTTATATTTATTTAAAACTATATTTCAAACTTTTTAATGTGGTGTATTACCATAATATATTTTGTGTGCTTGGGTGTGAAATCAAACATCTGGGAGAGACAGGCGACCCAGAAGATTTTTCATATAGAGAACACACAATTATATTCTAAATTTAAAGAAATAAGTAGTGCTAATTTAAATACTTGTAATAAAAATCTCGAAGCAGATTGTTTCAACCTAAGGAATAAACTATTGAATGACAATTATATTTCTTCTTTACACTTTCCAAGTAAGTCAACCTAGTTTGAATGCAGTTTTATGTTTGATAACCTGTTTAACATAATTCCTTTATGACTCGCATAACTCGTTTGGACGTTAGTTTAAAAGTTTAAGGGGCTCATCATTTTTTTAAATATAATTTATAAATTATTCTAGTTATTTTAGTAAATATATATAAGCCCAATGTAGGCTACTGATAACAAATAGAATTTATCAGCAATAACACAATACCAATTAACAACGTGTATGCTCACATATTTTATTTGTATTGAATGTTTGTATAGCCTTATTTCACCTAATATCTATAAAAATAAATAAAATATAATATGTTTGGGTTGCGTAAAGTAAAGCTGCACCGATGATGAGTGTTTCAATTTGTTTTCACCGAGTTACCGTATATGGGGAGGTTAGTTCATATCCCGATAAATTGTACTAGGAGTAGTTTTACTCATTATATTGCCATTATAATCCAGAGGGATTTTCCGTGAGCTAGCTACCCCTAAGCCCAGGTTATCAATAACCGTATTTAAGAGACTTTTCTAATGAAAATATTAACATATTTGTTAGTTTAAATATCTATTCATACAAGTAATCCCATATTTATATCTAATTTTGTTCAGATCAAAGTTTTATTTTCTTGTTTTTGAGTATGATAAAAAAACTTGAAAATAAAACCTCAACTTTTAAGTAATTCCTGTAATATATTTAACTTTGGATTGACCACAATTTGGCTGATTTTAGATTTATTACTTTTCACAATCATAGATAGCGCTGATAAGAGTCGAAACTCGATACATGGAGGATAGTGATCCAAATAGTTCCTTATGTTTATGTCCTTTGTTTATGTGCATAATTGTAAATTATGTAAATATTCTAAAATTGGGAGTGCAAGGGTAAAAGGAGTAATGAGAGGAGAAGGTAAGTGGTGGCCAATCGACATTGCCACCATGTGGCCAAACCTGTAGAGCCGGCCCTGTGAAAATAATTTTAGATATTTTTGTCAAAATACTGTTATTCCTGCAATTTTATAAGATGAACATGAACATTTGGCTATGGGTAGTTTACTCACGAATGGCAATTTTTTAATTGGAATATTTTAAAAACCTGTTTTAGCGAATTTGTTCAAAATTGTTATCGGGAGACTTATTTATATATATATATAATCATGTATCTTTATTCATATGAAATTAATTAATTTAAATGTAGTTTACTTACAACAAATCATAGAAAATTTGAATGGTTTGAAAAGTGACTTTGAAGATCAAATCCAAAATGGAAATATGTGAATAGTTTTTAATGATAAATAAGCATAAGTTTTTATTTTTACAAATAACAAATGGTTTACAAAAAAATTATTTTGAAGAATTGAACTTTCTTAAATATATCTAAACAATTTGGTTTAAATTTGTATGTATAAAGAGTGATTAATGTGATTTACAAGATAATGGGTTTGTTTTTATGAGTAAGACTTATTTAAGGATATTTTAATAAAAACCTATTTTTGAAAATTTTCTTCGAAGCCACAATATGGGAAAGTTTGTGCAATGGTGTCGTACCATTTATTTTTTATGTTCACATTTCCCGTCTGGGCTGCATACATAGATATACACTAGTGGGCTAGAGACAAGGAAAAGAGAATTTTTAAGAAAAGTACCCCATATAAGGGGAGGGAAATTAATAAACATATAGAAAAAATACCCCACTAGACCAAAATTTAGTCGGGATTATAAACTAGACTACCCCGTCTACAAAAATTCATGTTAGATGAGATTGAGGCCTCTTTCTTCGTATCACCATTGTGGGTTAGCCACATTATAACTATGAGGTTTGATTTATCTTAGTTTCTCTGGTAGTTTCACGAAAAGGGAAAAATTACATTTGCTAATGGTTGGCTTTCTCTAAACCATTGTGTAAGTAAATTAAAGGTTTATATTTTATTTAATGTCATTTTTGAAGTACTTGGATCAGTACTAAGATTCTTTATTATTATTATTATTATTATTATTATTATTATTACTAATCTTATTATTACTATTATTATTATTATTACTAATATTATTATTACTATTATTATTATTACTACTACTATTATTTATTTATTTTATTCGATTATTTTCTTAGAATATTTCATTATTTTACATGGTTTTGGCATGACGAATACATTTTATTCTTTTTTTGGAAGTCAATTTATAAATAGTTACTTAAGGTTGTCGAACAAGAAAGTAGTTTATTAAATTCGAACAAACTCCTCGTTATTAAAAATTAAATTGAGAATGTAGGGAGCATAAGCTAATAGCAATGTTTTTGCAACTTTTTATAACAATTTTATTTTTGCCCAAAATAAACAAAATATTGCAAAAGTACAAACATATAGTTTAATTTTTTAACATGTTAATATCAAGAGTTGATGAATGTCATGAGCATAGTGGTATTAGATTTTCTTTTATCATAGGTTTGGTCGCCTGTATGTAGACTCATGTGGCACAGAGCGTTGCCCAGGGTACACCATAGGAGGTTGTTTACATGTCGTACCAGCAATGAGATGATGTGATGATAGTGATTATGGACGTGTGGAGCAGGGATTAGTCTTAACCTAACCGACCATACCCTGGTGACCGTTGGGATTATTTCCCTTATGGGAAAAATATCTACGATACCAGCTGTGAATCGAACCCATAGGTTCGTAGCCAGATGCTCTTACCACTACACCACGGGGCCGGTTGCAAGAGTTGATAAAATTTTAAATGAAGAGGAAAAGTTGTCATTAAGCTCTAGGAAACCCTTGATAAGATATTCAACAAATGTTGAAGTGAAGAAAATGTGAAGAAAATAAATCTCTTAAGTTTTCTACTGGAAAAATATTGGATTTCTTTTGACCAACAAAATTTGTTGATATAAAAATGGCAAAAAAATACTGCTATTAACTCGTGTTCCTTACCCTCCCGCTTTAAAATGCTTTTTTTTTTTCTTGTCACCGCATATCACGACCCATTCGGGTATTTATAGTTAATTTCTATGATTATATGCAAGGCAGGAGTAAGGCTGAATTTAGAGGAAGTGTACCATTATTTGCGTGGATAGAGTGAAGAACAATTGAGTAAAACTACCCTCAGTACACCCGACTGAGATTCGGACCCCAATGTCCCCGTCATTGGCAGTCAAGTCTATTGCGAGAGTGACGCCTCAGAACATTTGACCACCTAAGTAGGTTGTACATACCTAAATCTAATTATACATTTCAGGATTTGTTTTGTTCAATAGACTCGCGATTCTCTAGCTGTTCGTTTATTGATTTTGAGATTTGTTTATATTTCTTCGTAAGGATGGTTGTGTTTGTACATCAGAAGATCAAGGTTTGTTAGTTGTTTGAAATCGGCTAGGCCCTACATTCATATTGTGCTCAATCTAAATATAAGCCATTACTGTATATATTTACAAATCATTGGGTAAAGTAAGTTTACAAGCCATACAATTAATAGCCTACATAGTTTGATTAAAAACATATAAATTGCTTTAAAATATCAATAATGATAATATTATTTTTCTAGTGTGGCAAATGTAGCGTACACGGATAGTGTCAGTCGCTTTTTGAAGACTTGTTTGGGCTCCTAGCGCTTGGTCTGGAAGGATCACAGGATAAGAAGGGTAGGAAATATGAAAGGGGAAGTTGTTTTGAATCCACATGTCTCGACCAAACGTTTACCCTGTCTCCCCTCCTGCTTGATGTGCATTTAATTTATTAAAGTGAAATAGAAAAAGGGGGGGCTCAGATCATGATGGGAAAATTCAATATCAGAGGCGAATAACATGTATGTACATTTTTATTTTAGACTTATGTTTTTCAATTTTCATTTATTTGAGGTATATAACGTTCACTTTCTGAACTGGTTGATTATATCAGCACATATCTTATAAACTGACTTAAATCTAGAACGGACACAACATAAAGCCCCCCGGCCATTAATTGATTACTGTTAAAGGAGAAACTCACATTTCACCGTTGATAAATTTTTCGGCCATGCCGAGAACCGAACCCTAGACCTTTAGCTTAGTATAGAGACAAGCTACCGACTGAGCTAAAGCGTCGGACAAGATTTGTGTTAAACTAGGGTTGTATAGGCCTATAGTATTAATATTAAAATAATAATAATAAAATGTTCCTTGAATTTCAATGTGTAGATATCCTAATTGAATGACACATCCACGATAAGAAAACTCAATACTGCCTATCCTGGCTATCCGAAAATATGCACTACTTATGTATGGAGGATTCAGCTAGAATATAGAGGTGGTATACCAACATTAGCATGCAGGGAGACTGGAAAAAACACCCTCAGTATGCCCGGCCAGGATTCGAACCACGACAGATCCACCTCAAGCAAATTAGAGTAAAAGAGTTTGACGCACTGTCCCGCGTGCCCATCAATGCATATGACACACTTGTGAAAGGGAAATAACAGAGCATGCGTTTGACACACTGGTGAAAGGGAAATAACAGAGCATACGTGTGACTCACTGGTGAAAGGGAAATAACAGAGCATGCGTGTGCCACACTGGTGAAAGGGAAATAACAGAGTATGCGTGTGCCACACTGGTGAAAGGGAAATAACAGAATATGCGTGTGACACACTGGGTAAAGGGAAATAACAGAGAATACGTGTGACACACTGGTGAAAGGGAAATATAACATAACATATGTGTAACTTTTCAATCTTAGCTGAATAAAATAATGTTATCAATAATTTCTAATTTAAAATATTTTTTTAAACATAGGTCAGAATATCATATTTTCAAATTATTTTAAAACAAATTTATTTTTATTGTAAACAAACAATCATAATGAAGTGTCACTAGTATACTAGTGCTCAATGTTACAGATTTTTAGTTGAAATTTAGCTACTTGATTAAAGACAGACAAGCCACGCGAGTTTGCATGCAGTGTGTCTGCGCTTACCAAATTAAAAATAAATTAATCTCTATCAAATAATCGTATGAAAGAGAATTTATAGCTTCGTATCTAGAAAACTATGCATGTGTCACCGAGGGAATAGTTTGATACTTATTGGAGGTACTGTACTCAATATTATGTGTTCCTTAGCAGGTCTAGGTAAATGATTCATCAGTAACCTGGAGCAAAGGGAAGCAACGTGTGGCATTTTATCAACTAATTTTGCTTCCTAATAATGGTGATAATGAGTACTCAACCCAAAGGCTGGTTTAATGCGTTTTCCATTCATCTGAAGTTGGGCATGAACTCAGCCCTTCAGCTGGCTAGTGCTGCCTGCACCATCTGGTAAAAGGCACATTCACTAGGTAAGTTCAGAAAGTTCGGTGGTTTCCCGTTGACTTCCGCACTCCTTCCTAATACTAGAAGAATAAGTGAATAGTTGGAAAGACATTATGTGTATCCAAAGTGGTTCAGCTTCTCTATGTATGCCTTTGGTTTTTGGAGATAATATATAGTTAATAGAATCATGTTTATGTTTAATTTTTACTATTGAAAGAATAAAATTATTCTGATTTAAAAACTTAAAACTTCATTGTCAATTGTACCAATTTTCGAATAAGGTTTAATGAATCATAATTGTATGGCACTTATAAATGTCGTGCTATCTATAACAAAGCTATGTTTTACTAATTCGTTACATATCAAAGAAGTTGAACTATTTAGATGTTTAGTTAAATTATAGCTAGTAAATTAAGTGTACACTCAGAGAAAATGAAACTGAAATTTTGTAGCTATAAAATTATTCTAGCTCAGAGAAAATTCCAAGTTTTTCTTACAAACTGTTATTGTAAGCAGCTTACCCAATTTAAAGGACCTTGCACCTAGCTCTTGTTGCAGAATTTGATTTAAAATAACTTATAAATATTCCTTTTCAAAGCTCCAAAATAAAAAAACCAATGCATTAAAAATAATATATTACTATCCTAATACTTTCATATTTGCGTGTAAAGCAATTATAACAAAAAGTAAATAAATAGCAAGAATTAAATAATTCAAAAGTCCCACTAAAATATTGTCTTTTCAACAATTTCGCTGCCGAAATAGAATACATATATTCTGTTTGTATACTGATATTGTTGTTTAAGAAAATTGTCAAACTCTGAATATGATACCATGCATAAACTAAAATATTACATTTATTTAAAACTTCACACAAAAATATTTAACTGTCACACTATATGAAATAATTTCTTTAAAAGTCTAAATCCATTCTACCTTATATGATCAAAATAAAATAATTTAAATTAAGTAAGAAAATCTATCAACTGTGCAGGACAATTAATGTCCGAGGATGTGGAATAATATACTATGATTATGATCACGAACGTATACTCGAGAGAAGTTCTTCAGCGATATACTACTGATAGTTCAAGCTGTGCGTTGTATTCTGGATGAACAGAACATAGTTCAAAATAAATATACTTGATAGTTTTCTCACTATATTGATTTTATAATGTAAATAAACAATATATTTATAAATTTTACAACCAAAAGTTTAACTTAATCATTTAATATTAAAACTGTAATATCTTCGAAAATATTGTGAAAAGCGTAGACTAAATTAGATTTATAACCAAATTCTGCTCACTCAAAGTATTTAAAAAGAATAACTGTCTTAAAATCACTATAAAGTGTAGTCTTGACTAAAACATAAAATTGTGTCCAAACTAAAAATTAACTTAAGAAGATTAAATTAAAGAAAACACAATGGTAGCCTTGATTATTAATTTATCAGATTAAGAAACCACAACAACTTAACCAGCCCGTTATAACATTTCCTGCCCTTGTTTTCAGGGAGCGAACTTATATTAATGATTTTGGCTGACGGCCCATGGGGAGGACATCAAGTCGATGGCTATACGAAGCCAACAATAATTTTTTTTAAACAAAATATGCATCAAACCTTTAAGCAAAAAGTCGTTTGTTAATATAAAAAAATAAGTTAACAGGAGGGAAAAACAAAACACATTTATGGTGATGAGGGTAGTAAGAATCAATTTCCTCCCTTCCTCCTATGCTCGTGTTGTGGCTGTGCCAGGAAATGGCTGGGCAGGGGGGAGGAAGGGGGGAAGTAGAGTAAAAGTGATGGGATTGGGGCTGTCGATTTCATTGAGATAGGCAAAGGGTACGTTTGAAATTTTTGTCTTTTGCGATTCAGATCTAGTTTGATGAAAATTATAATAATTTCCTTGCAATCTTAGGTAAATGAAAAAGCTTAGAGTGCAAGACTCAAATTTGCATTTTTTTAAACGTATTATTAAGTTATAAAATTATTTTTGAACAACCAAATAACATGAACAGGTAGTAAGACGCGGTGCTGAAAAAAAGTTTGATTGTTTAAAAAACAAGCACACATCAGGTAATAAAGTTATCGCCAAATAAAAATATTGTGAGCGTTGCTTGAATATATTAAGCAGGCCTACAATGAGATTAATAATTTTAACTAAAAAAATAACAATAGTTGATAAAAATGCTTTTTGTTTTATCATGAAAAAATAAATTTTTAAAATGAAAAGTAACTATTAGCTTACTGTCACCTTTTGTTATTATTACTGTGTCCTATTGCCAGAATTGGGATTCAGTGATTCAAGTTAGCTTAATTAAGGGAGTCGTATGGAGAAATTAAATTTTTAGAAAATACAAACACTTTCAACTGGATAGAGGATTATAAATAACAATATTGTCAGTACCTCCCCCCCCCTCCCCCCAACGCATCCGATGGGAGAGTCAACCCCGGCCTACAGAGTCCCAGCTCATTGAAAAATCCGTGTGGCTATCCCCGACGAAATATACTTAAATTTTGACATTTCTGTAGGTGAATCTAGCTACCATGTGTACAACTATCACTACATAATTTAGTTACCAATTTAAAACTTGCTAGTTTAAAAATACTTGGATTTGATTGTAATGATTGGTATTAATTTTTATGGTTCTATTGCTCCAAATGTAAATAAAAGTAATATTAAAAGCTAGAAAGACCATTTGGAGACATTTGCATGGAAGTGGAATCACGTAGAGGCTAAGTGTTTGGAAATAGTCGAGTCATGCGCTTGCTCAATAGTGATACCATACCATATAGGAGACCAGGAGGAGGAGTGGGAATGGTTATAGAGAAAGAAAGGGAAGGATAACATGTGTAAGGGGCTTATCACAACATACAAACTTCTGAACGAAAATAATATCGTTGACTATTGACCTATAATGCAAGGCAATGGGCAGGGGGAGGATACCCAGAATGATACGGACAGATACGAGGTACTTTCTAAACACCATGGATCATTTATACTCCTCCCATACCTATGCTGATTAAGGAGGAGCCATTTGGTATACCGTTTTGAGGACTTCGTCGTTAGACCTGTTCTCCTTACAAAAGAGTCCTGTCGATATAGAATTGTGATTTCATCTTCATGAAAGAGGTATGAGAGTTGATTAACCCCATTCCTCTCTCGATTTCGCGTACACTTTACAAGATCATACGAGAACATCATCATGAGCGCTGCTATTTGCTGTAAGACCGTGTCAGGACAGGATTCTGACGAAAGGTGTAGATTTGGGGACAGAGATGGTCCACGTATTTTTTCGGTTTAATGTCCTTTAAACATACTTCAACAGGATCTCTGCTTGATACTTTTTCAAGAGGGACCTTAAGGCAAAATGTTCCTTCTGAGAGACGTGACATGTCATTATATAACTGGCCACGCTTCATCCGTATGGACTAATGTATTTCAGATTTAGATCCTTCAGGTCACGTGAACAATTGTAAGGTATGGATGGACCTCCTGAAAATATGCCCCGATTTGTTGAGAATGAACCCCAAAGGTATGTGTTAGAATGGTTACACACTGATTAGTCGAAAAATTACCAAACAAAAAACCTAGTTTCCAAACAAAGCATATTTTGTTCCAAACAATTTAGTGTACACTAATTCCGTTTAAACTCTGTGCCTTTTCTGCTTTTAGAGACTTTTTATTACTTCAAAGTAGAACAATTCCTTGGTCCAGCACGTAGTTTCCCCTAGCTATTTTATCCAAAAACTTATCTATTACTTCTCTAGAATGGTATTCTTTAGAATATAGCCACTCACAGGTGGTTTATCTCAGGGATGAAAACCGTACATTTAATTTAGGGGTGCCCTACTTCTAGGGGTTCATAAGAAAGTTACTCAACAAGAGATTAAAGAAATGTTAACAATAAATTCCTTATAAAGCAATTTAAAGTTATTTAAATATAGTTGGGGTTGTAGGTGCTATGAAATCTATAAGACTTTAATAATTCACTAGCATTGAGGAAGAACATAATATTATAATATAATCACTTATTTTTTAGAAGGGTTTGAACCCTTAAAATACCCCTTCCCTCTCTGTATAGCGATTGGTTTGGATTTAAACAATATAATTATATTATTGGCATCCTATTCCATCAAGAACAAAATTCACTAGCAATACACATTCAAGTACTTCAGAATGCGATTTGATCACAAGAAACCAATGGTATGCGTGTTACAGATTGAAAAGAGTGTTTTGGTTTTGGTTTTTATATTACCAAATATTAATGCCTGTTCAGGCTATACATATGAATGATTATTACTCTTATGGGATAGGGGTGAGTTAGGAAGCATTTAAGGGGTATTCTACCCGAATTTGCTTGGAAGGAGAGTGAAAAACCAATTATGGAAAAAAATCTTAGTAGACCTGACCCAGAATTGAACCCTGATCTCCCCGTCTTCAGCAGGCCAGTCTAACACAAGAGTGACGCCTTGGCTCAGAACATTCGGCCACTTAAGTGGGTGAAGGGAGTGTTGACATATGCGCAGAAACGAATTATTTCAAGAATTTGTTTGTGTTTTACTTTAAGAAACTATTAGAATAAGCGGGTTGAGCAATGACCAAACAAAAATCTTTTTATTTTAAAATGTTTGACTAGTCAGTGTACGCTTAGAACAAACATTTAACAGATTTCATGGTAGCCTTGGACTGGTTAGTCATGAACGAATGTCCAATAACAAACTTGGCTTTCTTAAGTAGAAATGAATTTTTGGATTTGATACTTGATCCCCTTGATTAAAAATCGACCCCATACATTTATCTAGGTATTAATGGATCTTAGTGCCTGATTTGTAACTTCTTTGAATATAAACGAGCTCTAATAATCTGTTGTATAAGCATTAATGAATCTTTGAGCACGAACCCTGGGTTTCTTTAGAATGAACAGACTCTGTGTATTTGTATAGGCATTAATGAACCTGGGAACCATGACTCTTGGAAAATGAATTCAGGCTTCCTTGAACATGAATGATCTCGGGACGACTGTGTAAGACCATAATGGAGCTCAATACACAGAACTTGTCTCCCTTGGACACAAACGAGCTTTGGGAAGCTAGTGATGACAAATCTTTGGGCATGGGCCCTATATTCCTTAGCATAAACAAATATATGGGTATCCATCTGGATTTTCTTAGCATGAACTAGCTCCGTAACTTGCATACGTATGAAAGTATATAAGGGCATGCATCCTGGCTTCCTTGAGAACTAATTATGGACACCTGTATAGGAAAGTACGAAACTATGAACATAAGTCCTAAAGTTGTATTTCCAAGAACATTCCAAGCCATATAGAATATTTTTACTACCATTCAACTTTATATAAAAAAAAATACTTGAAATAATAGATTCAGAAATAAGGGCTTGGCTTTCTTAAAAACAAACAGAGCTCTAGGTGATGAATAAGGCTTTCTTGGGCATGAAGAGCCCCTGAAAGTTATATGAATGGATAAATTAATGAATCTCCAGGAATAAATCCTTGCTTGCATGAGGATGAGATAACACTGGAATGGGTATTTGAGCACTAGCCTTGGTTTTTATTTGCATTAATGGATAGGAAATCTAACATCCCTGTTAATGAGTGAGCTCTGAACATTAATAGATATTTGTGCTTGAGCCCTTTTCTCATTGAGAATGGACCAATTAATAGTGTAGACATAAAATAACCTTTGGAGACAAATTAGGTCTTCCTTAAGCACGATTGAACCTTGAACAGCTGAACAGGCATGGATGACCAATGGCTTCCTTAATCAATTAAAAAAACTATTGTCATCCTATAGGTACAAGCCCATATTTGTGAATTAACTGTTTTTCTTGAGCATTAAAATACTAACGGCGAGCTTCTATATGTAGGCAACACATGAATGAATTTCTGGGTATAAGCCCTGACCTTCATAACCATTCAAGAGCTCTGAATTCCTGTAAAAATACAAACAGAACACAGGTCATGCACCTGCTTCTCCTTCTAAACAAGCTCTTAGCTTCTGTGCAGGCATGAACAAACTTCTGAAAAAGAATTATGACCTTTTTAAACATGGACACATTCTAGTCAATTGTGCACCCACGAGCTCTGGATTATTTTAGCAATAATGAGTCCTTGACCAATCTGGAGGCTCAAATAAATTTACCGACATTAACTCTGACCTCCTTTAACAATATGGAAATCTATCTTACTAGGCACTGATGGATGAATCTATAATCCCTGAACCTACTAACAATTTTATTCCGAATTGAACTTTTAATGAGAGCTTTCTAATGCACTTTAAATTATAATCAAGAATGGCCTTTGTAATATTTAAAACTAATAATTGAATTATTTACTGGAGTATTTATGGGATTTGAGATAAAAAAAAGTGTTTGTCCTGTAAAATGAATGTAATGTAACTTCCACCTTTTTTCCCCTGTACCCTTCATATGTCTTGACATATCTCTGGGTATGGACCCTGGCGTACTGAAGCATGAAATAATCTTCGTCAGATGTGTAGGCATAAAATAACTACTGGATATTCCTGATCGTGAACGAGAACCAACCCGCCTTGGTGGCCACGTAGTCTAAGGCGCTACTCTCGCAGTAGACTAGACTGTCAATGACGAGGAGATCAAGGTTTGAATCTCGGTCGGGTGTACTGAAGATGGTTCTACACTCTTCCTCCACACAATTGCGGGTAAACTTTCTTTGAATATAACCTTCCTAATCCCTAACACCGTTATCTTAATTAGTACATAAGCGTAAAACCTGAACAAGTTGTAAGACGTGGTGCTAAAAAAACAAACGAGATCGAGATTATTCCACGAACAAGAAAGAATATCTGGATTTGAACAATGGATACCTTGGGCATAACCTATGAGTTCCATAATCACGAAGGGTTTTATAGGAATTAGTCCTGATCTGCTATACAGATTCTTCACTCACTGGATCGCAAATAACTTGATCCAAGATCAAGAAATGATGGTTTTAAAACACAGTTAAGTGTTGGTTGCACAGACATCATGTTGATTCTTCAATCACAGGATTGCCAATCAACAGAATCATATATCAATAAACTTTTGGGTTAAGACAAATATTTTTGTTTGGTTTTCCACCACGCCTATGTAGGCTACCCATTTGGGTTCTACGCATATACAATCAATACGATAGTGGGATAGGGATGAAGAAGGTATATCTGTATTATAAATGTGACCACATTTGCGTGGAAGGATAGTGGAAATCCGTTTAGTAAAAAACACCCTCAGTACACCCAAAAGTGATTCAAACCCCCATCTCCTCTTCCCCAGTGATCCAGCCTAACACGTGAGTGATGCGTTAAATCTTGTGACGAGAGATGCGGGTTGTAACAGATTTAGTTAAGGATAAAAATCTCAGCTCAACTGACCATAGATTTGATCATATAATCAAGTAAAACAAACATAGGCAACACGGTAAAAAGCATAAGAAGGGTATACTTTTATCTATGGTAAAAAGTGGTATGTTTGTAAAATTCGATTGTAGCATGACCTAAATGTATAGGCCTACATAAGGTTGGTTTTGTTGATATTTCATTTGTTCGTTTTATTTGTTTTAAACATAGTTGTATAAGGTAATAAAATCATTACAAACCATATATAGGCTGGTTATATTATAAAATTTATTATTTTTTTTAAAAAACTGAAATATGAATAGAAAGAATTCCAACTTAGTCTTAAATGAGTGCCGTGTTGCTGCATTAATTGGAAGAATATGTATCAAATTTTAAAATAAGAAACCTAATGCGATGACTAGCTAACTGTAAAACTGCACATGTAATAATTGCAAGCACTTTCTGCTATGTAGGATCTTTAACGATGACCCTCAGAACGTATACCCATTTCTAGAAGTACTGGTGTGTTGTTTACTATTAATTGTGGTATGTTCTGCTACCAGGCCCTAAGATGTCAAGGTGTGCAGTGTCGCGCGCCTAACGCCTATGTAACTTGTTGTACACGCATGCTTGAACATCTTTGCTCTCCCAGCGCTGTACATCGAAATTTTGAACACAATTTAATTGTATTAGCATAGTTGACCGTATGTAAGTGTACAGGTATTTTATATTACTTTTGGTTCAAACAAACTATATGTGCAGTTTGGGCGTTGAGTTTCCGAACACTCTATATATATACATATATATGTGTGTGTGTGTACCCTGTGTGTATATTATAACTTATTCAGATTATACGCATACATGATAATTATTCTAATGTGGTAGGGATTAGGAAGGAAGCTTTTTAGATACAATCTACCCGCAAGGATGGAGAGTGAGAAACCATTTAGGAAAAATCACCCTCATTTGACTCGACCATGATTCAAACCCCAATCCCCATCATCAGCAGGCTAATCCAATACGAGAGTGACGCCTTGATAATTCGGTCACTGAAGTGGGTCTAAATGACTATAGACATGACACATGACCAAAGAATATAGTAAAACAAACATGGCAACACCGCGGAAAGTGCTTTATTTGGAAAAGGTGATTGTATCCTAGCATTAAAGTAATATATAATGTTTGTTTATGGGTGAGTTTGTTTTATTTCCTCAAATATGTTTATAGCTGGTAATGAAATCATGATTGAAACTATTATGTAGCTAGATTGAAAAATAAATTATTCAAGTGTTTCGATCATTTTCAAACCACCACGTGAATAAAAATTATAGAATGTTTATTCCCAGCCTACTCCAAATAAAATGTATTTTTGCTACTCTTATTGAAATAACAATTATAGAATTATAAAATAATAAAACATTCGATGAGAAGCAAGCATGCTCTATATAAAAATAGTATTGATAACTTTAACCATATACCACAAGCATTCATAGAGGTCACGTGGGGCATGCGGCCGTGGGATTTGCGATCGGTAGGATTTACGATTGCCAAAAATAACGTCGTGGGATTTGCATTCACCACATTCGAATTTGTTAAACAAACCTCATTTCAATGCGGAATTAAATTTTGGAATTGAACTGGGGGACCTGAAATTGCATGATGGCAATGCACTCACATTAAAAATGTCTCATTTCTATACGTTCTTTCCACTAACCTAATCTAACCTAATCTAATCTAGCCTAACTAACAAAACCTCAAGTCTAGAATTTGACTTCATAGGAGTTTATGGCGGAAAATCCAAGAGCTTGGCCTTGCACGCGGGTTCAAGGTAGACAAGGACATTCAAGCCAGAGGAACATCACTTTTAAACAAACTCTATACATATAAACTATATGCAGGAATGCGGCCGCAAATCCCAATATAGTATTACGGTTGGACGTAAATCCCACATAAAAAGATCTGATCGTAAATCCCACGAATGCACGTCACACACTACCTTCATAGATATTAAAATATAAAACAAACTTTACCACGCAAATTAAAAGAATATAATTAAAAACACCAGAAAAAATCCATTTGTAATATTGATATCGGAAAAGGTTTACCTTTATTTAACACAATGCCCAGCATATAATCTGAACGGGTAGTAAGACGCGGTGCTAAATTAAAAAAGTATATTATGACTTGCTTTAATGTTTGCATTATTTATTAGTAGTAACCTAGGTGGCTTGATATGAATTATATATTTATTTCAATAAATTGATTGATATCTAGAAAATGTTCCTGTAGAACATAATATTTTGACCAACATTAACTTTAGTAATCCTATTGAAAATACACAAGAACATGTATTCAATCTAAACTTCATCTCAAATTGTATTTATTTACATAAAAAATATTTAATAGCCATCCACAAAAATGAATCGCACTCAAACTAAATATTTGCACAATTGATTTTTATTAGTCACTAAAGTAAGATTTACAAGTTCAGCTAATAGTTTCGAAAACTTATTCAGCTTTAAAAACATATAGGTTATGTTTATAAACAACATGAAGTTATCCGCTTCGGTGGCCGTATGGTCTAAAGCGCTACTCTCACAGTAGATTAGACTGCCGATGACGAAGAGATCAAGGTGTGAATTTCGGTAGGGTGTAATGTGGGTGGTTTTTCCTAAATGGTTTTACCCTCTCTCCACACAAATGCGGGTATATTTCCTATCAATTAAACCTCCCTAATCCCTGAAGCCATCAGCGTCATTAGTAGATAAGCGTATAGCCCAAACCGGTAGTAAGACGCGGTGCTCTCCTCTGGAGAAGTGGTGTCACATAGTTACATTTATAATGCTCAGTGCTCTCCTCTGGAGAAGTGGTGTCACATAAGTTACATTTATAATGCTCAGTGCATTCCTCTGGAGAAGTGGTGTCACATATTTACATTTATAATGCCCACTGCATTCCTCATGGAGCAGTAGCGTTTTACATTTATATGTAAGATTCTTTTCAATTTGCAGAGATAAAACCTAAATATATGGCCCTAATGATACAGTCACATGTACTGACATCAAAGTTTAGGTTTTCCTTCTAAATTTTTGTCTGTATTATGTTGATTTTTATAATCTGATACTATTTCAACCATCAAGTGTCCCGAATTGTTTTGGGTTTATTATTTACCAATGTAGGATTGTTCAGATACCTTTAGTAAATTACACTATTACTCTCCTATTATTTGATTACCATGTTGAGAAAATAATTCAAAAATAAATTGAGATTATGTAAACGAACAAATGAGCTTGATCAGTAACACCAAAATATTGAAAAAAAACTTATTAGCTAATCTTTAAAGACACAACCCATATTTATTATTTTTAAAAAAGAACAACATTTATTTCAAGGAGCAATTCAATTTTGGGAATTTGCTTCACGTCAAGAAAGGTAAAAAATGATGTCAGGAGTAAAATTCTGGAAGACGAACATCTGCTGATCAACCCACGCAAGCCTACCCGTACGAATGTCTGAATGCCAGCGCCATCCTTTAGTGCTCTTTTTTTTTTATCGATAAATATATTTTTAATGAAGATCGCACAGCTACGTCGATCTAGCACAACGTAATCACATCATTTTATAACACAGATGCCTCATGGTTTAATATTAAAATATTTCAGGCTTGTGCGGCCCGTGCGGCTTTGTTGAAAGGCAAATTAATTAATTTCTAGCTGCCAATCATTACTCAGGGTTAGGGAGCGATGGATGCTAGAGGTACCTTCTACAGGTAACGGAGATTTCGCTCCCCCCGTAGCCCCACTCTCTCTACCCTTCCTACCTTCCAACTCCCTTCTCCCACGCTCACCTAACCTGACGTTCTCCCCCTTTCCAAACCCATCGTTTTAATATAACTTTTTAACTCTGCAATTCCTGCTAAAATATGTTTGGCATTTGCTTTTACAGTGAAAGAAGAATGTTCATTATCCGATTTCGCCCGGCAGCAGAAAAGGCCTAAGCAGAAACCTCGGCCCGGTTATATATACCTATACTAAGCTCGGGCAACCTCCGCTGTATATGCAGTACAGACGGCCCAATCAATCCACCGCCCGCACGTGGTTTTACTAAAGCACGAATGACAAAGAGTGGGTAGGTCGATAAACTACCCTCCCGCTACCCATATCCCCATCCTTTTCCACCCCCTCAAATACCCCCGTCGCTCAGACTAGAGAGTTCAAAACGGTTCACAGGAGACAGAAGAGGGTTTGGGAGGTTTGTAGAAAGTTGGTACAGCGCTCGTTTTGAACAACTACCCACACCACTAACATCCCCCAACCCAAGGCCTTGTTGTGGAATGTCAGCTATCATAATGCTTGCCGATCCTGGGCATCAAGATGAAGGGGTTCTCGTACACACGACCAACGGTGGGGTGAAGCCATGCTGGCCTACCTACCTGCAAATACCGACTTCTTTGATAACATGAAAGCATTTTTTGCGTTAATTGCAGGACCTTAGTAAACCATTGTGAGGGAGCCTCTCAAAATATCACCAAACCACTCTTATGGTTCCAAACTGTAATCTATGTTCTTAAACATTACTGATTGTGTGCCAATATAAGTAGTCGATAGAAAGGCTGGACATTTTATTTAAAGAAATCCCTTAGACTATGCAAATAAATGGTACGGAACTCCGCACGGACTTTCTCGCTCTATTGTTTAGAAATAGAGATATTTACTCAAAATTTGTAATATATGTGAAAAGAAATAATATACACTCAAGCATAGATTGCACTATACTTATGTAAAACATTTTTTAAGTCACGGTTTTAAATTTTATAATTTTATTTAAAAAAATTAATGTCCTCATTTGTATGATTGGACCAATAAAAAAGACCAATATTGGGTCCATTAGGGTTAAAAGTTCGTATTAAAATTTCGACTTCCGTTTAAAATTTTTGGCAATTAATTAGGTGTTGCACATCTTCAGGTCATCGCATTTCTATTAAATTTTTTATTTATAAATTTTTACCAATAAAAAATGTAAATATTGACAATTGAGTCTAAAATGGAGATAGATAATTGTTGTAGAAACATTTCTCTTAAGAGGTTTAAGGAAAAATAACATAAACATTTTGAGAGACTTATTTATATTTAATTACTCAATGGCATTGGAGAATTATTGCGCTAAAACCTAAGCAGTATCTCCTTAGAGCTAAAACTCAAAAAATTGTATTAATTTTTTTTCCAAATATCTCAGAAACTGTCTTTTTTATAAAAATATATTTCATATAAACGTTTTTTTATTTTAAATAGTACTATAATTTTGCAATGATTTTAGCATCTCAAATAGTTGCGGAGATACGGAAATTTCAGCTTCTGTAAAGTACCCTAAAAGTCATTTTCATGGGAAAATGAAAATAGCCAGTTTATTTATAATCTAATCAACGCCTAGATACGAATTTTAATCAAAATCGTTATAGCCGATTTTGAAAATAATCGATTTTTTTTCACCCTTTATTAAAATTCTCTTAATTTTAAGTTTAATCAGACACACAGACAGACGGCATTGGAAAGACCACATTTAGGGACGTCAACATCCATCAACATTTCAGGTTAGGATTTATTTTGAACGGTCGCAATACTTTGTTTGCCTTTTGTGTTCGAAAAGTTAAAAAATATAAATAATTGCGTATAGCTTGAATGTTATTGGTTTCATAAGAATATGCTTTGAATAAAATATTTGTAAAAAAATAGTTCTACATATTTGTAGTGAGACGTAATTTCATATCTCAAATAGTTTCAGAGATATGATAAAAAATGATAATTTTCGCATCAGACCGGAACCCTTAAAGTCATTTTGCCGAAATATTGAGGGTGGCCATTTTGTCTAGAATATTTATAAATGTTTAGAAATGAAATTCAATAAAAATCGCTTTAGCTGATTTTGAGAAAATCACCTTTTTCTCTTTTTGCCCTCCAGTAAACTACCCTTAATTTTAGGGTTAGATATCCAATTTCAAAAACACCTTGGGGCAGCCCTATGAAAACCCTAGATACCAAGTTATAGCCAGATTGGTAAAATAGTTTAGGCTCTAGTCGGAGGTACAGACAGACAGACGGAAATTCAAAAACCACTTTTTCGGATTCGGGGGCTATGAATCGTCGAGATCCATCAAAATCTCGAGTTCAATTTTTTTTTATCACAATACTTTCTCTACCTGTAAGATAGCGAGAAAGTAAAAATAAATGTCATAATCCTTAGATTGAACCAAAGGCAAACTTGTTTGATTTGATTTCAATTCAATTTGAATTCAATTTTAATCTAATATTGGACTAACATTTTTTTTAAATAAACTTTATGAATGATATTATTACAATAAGTTGAGCTATCCACACTACATTCACGTATCTTTTCAGTAAACCTTAAATTCCAGTAATGTTTTTAGACACTCGTTAATAGCTATTTTCTATGCATGATATCAAAAATAATAATTTGTCTCCATATCGTCATATTTCCGTTTACTACATAGTTAGTTTTAATAATCTTACACATTATTATTAATGCATATAATCGTTAAAAAATATGACATTACACCAAGTATCAAGAGAAATCTTATTTTATCACTATCCTACTTCTCGTAAGAATACACCATTAAATGTTAACATCTAAGTATTTGAATGAATATTATCACTGTGACTCTTAGCCCAGTTTGCTATTACTACAACTATATTGAATTAAGTCGACCTCGGTGGACTTGAGGAAAAGTGCTCGCCTCGAGACTCGATGTTCATGGGTTCAAACCCAGTTGAGTTTAACGGATTTCTTGATCAATGACAATCCGTTGCACAACTTCCTTCGGGAGGAAAGTAAAGCCATCGGACCCATGTCGATTGGTGTATGTAAAAGAACCCTGGAAGGTATGTGAAAATACCTTTCCCGGCAAAAATTGTAGGCCTTTTAGCTCTCGCTCATATAAATTCTCATATGCTGATATAATCAGTCGGTTCATAAAGTGCACGTTAAATAGGCCTGACTAAAATAAATTAAAAATTAATCAAATGATAAGGTTTAGTTATGGTGGCTGGTGAAATAATTTCTCTTTTTCGTCATTAATATAAAAAACATTATTGAAAACAAATATACCATAAACCCTTTCAAATGAAAAGTTTCAATGCAAAGATATCAAACAAATTTATATTATAATACTAAGAGTCTATTGAGATAGATATAGACTAAGTTAAAAGTTTAATTCATCTATTTATAATCTCAGTCACAACCAGTGTCTCCTTTTTTAGCTGAAGTCTCATTATAAGCCAACAACCTGTTTATGACAAGATCTGTACATTCCTGTGTCGAGCTTGAATTGTTTATGACCAGCGCTGTACATTCCTGTGTCGAGCTTGAATTGTTTATGACCAGCGCTGTACATTCCTGTGTCGAGCTTGAACTACTAAACAATTTGTCATTTTTATTCTGAATATTTAATGGTCTTCATTCAGTCCAGAAATGAAAAAGCTGTCATTTACGTTAATTATGGTAATTATATTTATATTTACAATAAAAATTTTGTTATTTTTTTTTTCTATCTAATTTTTGAAATTTGAATCTCTATATTAGCTTATTTTAGTGAAAATCCAATTTGTAGATACTAATATTTCATTATATTTCATTAAAAATTGAGTATTCAAAACATGTGTACAGTTATTCATGAACATAAGATATTAAACATAAAATAGATAATTGATTCTTTGAAGACGTTAAGGAATTTAATTTCAGGAACGCAAAAAATATAATATTAGAAAGTATTTGTGAGATCAAATAGGTCTGTGTCAAAAAATTATTCCATTATTAATATTAAAAACAAATGTATGTAGTCCTATAATCTATATAGACACTTATGAAGTACCTTAAAATGTCTTGGGAAGGAAATTAGACCCGTGCTATTAGGCACGCAGTCTCATTGTCTGGTTTGTGGTGACAATTCAGGATCAAGTGTACTGAGAGAGTGAATTTTCCTAAATATTTCCTCACTCTGTATACGAAAATGCTGGTACATCTCATATATGATTAAAATCCTAATGGAAAGAACACAATGAAAAAAAAGTATAATTTGTATTGATAACATTAAAATCAGTACAGTTCGCGCATCGGTAAGTACAATAACTGTATGACCGATTTATCTAGTTTGGTTTGTAGATGGTGGGGAAGGAGGGGGTAGGGTAGGGGGGTTGTATCCCAGGAAGCTGTACTTAGGGTGCTTTTTTTTAAATCACCCTAAATTCTACCTCCCTTATAACTGAAATTATAGATTGCTTGGAGTATTAGTAATTGTGAAAAAAGAAAATTTTATTCATTGATATTGATCAGTATTAGCACTTAAAAGAGTTTGTTTGACTAAAAAATAAAATATCTCACAACAAGAATGAATGTACTATAGGTTTATACCAAAATATTCATTTTATAAATATATTCTATTTGTTACGTTTTTACGTCTTAAGCACAATTTTCCATCCTAAAAAATAAAAATACGTTTTTTAAAGTGTCCACGCAGTCACTTATGTTATATAATTGTAGGTCACCCAAAGGAGGCCGCCTTCCAGTACCTTGACATAAAACAGACGTCTTGCTGTCTTACAAAATATAAATTGTTGTTTGTTTTTCAAAATATGGTTAACACCCTAAATTAAGTCAAAACATACAAATAAAAATATTACAATTTGAGTTGAATAAATGAAATATTAAATAATCTAATTCTAAGCGACTTTTTTGAGGTATATTTTCGCAAACCTGTAACTAAGGTGGCGGTTTAAAAAGGACTATATCCGGCCTTCCTTGAACCAATAAAGTCATATTTAATAGGGTCACGAAGGAAAATTTAAGTTATTTGAGGATTATTTATGTAGATTTGTAGCGTCATAGCTGCTATTAATATAAAATAGACTACAGTAGAAAGATATATTTTAGGAAGGCGGCGCCCTTAACTCAATACTCTCTTTATTCCATCTTGAGTTTGAGTAATAATAATAAGTCCAACGCAAATAAATTCTCCTGAATAAAAAAAAAGGTAAAATAAGCTCTGCGATGCAGTAGCATACGTTGCAAACGTCTCAAACTACACTTACAGACTAGCTTAGCCTAAATGGTTAAAGGATGATGAACGCGGTACTCACCCTGGTTTTGAACGGAACTGTCCCAGCGCTCGCCTCGCGTGACTAAGAAAACAGTGAAAAACATTCATTAGGACAGTCGGTTGGGTAAAAACCCCGACCTGCTGAATAAGTTCAAAGCACCAGAGCAAGACCAAAGCTTCACGTTTGTGTGTAAATAAAGCTAGAAGATATTTTAATACGAGTACACAAAAGCTTATAAATGAGACTAGACTAAACAAGTGTTTTAAAATTGTATTTTTTTTTTAGGTACTCCATACACCTTGTTAATAAACGCTTTGGATCTCCTGCTTAGAGTGGAGTCCAAACCACTATAAATGTGCTGCCTGCTTACCCTTAGTATTTTAGTCAGCTTTCAAACCAGATATACTCAATATCGTGAATGAAAGCCAAGGCAGCGTCTTCCTACAAAAAAGTTATAGGTATTTCTCTTTCCGTTGACCTTATGTTTGGTTATTATAGATCAAAAAATATATGTTATAATGCAAATTTAATGAATTAGATAGCGATTCAAACATGTTCACCTAAATTACTAATTAAAATATAACTGTTGTTTACTCGAATTTATGAACTAAAAAGTGAACAAAATCCCTTTAAATATGTCACTTAGTTGTATCTCATATAAGTATATGCAAACTTGAAAAATAACTCTCATCATTTTCATAAAAAAAAGTGAGCATTTACTATTATTTGTATTTAATTTGTTACATACTACTTAATTTATCTCACTTAGTAGCTAACAAAGTTTTCACACACTATATAGTAATTTAAATATCTAATAAAATCCGTGCTTCAGTCCTCCACGTCTTACTACCCATCCAAGTTATTCAAATACTTACTCTGATGGAGTAGGGAAGAGTAATGTATAATGTAAAGGATGGGTACCAAGGTGTTTTTACCACAAAGTTTTTCCAATTAAATGAAACGTGGATCTTGATAAGTTTACACATTGCGGGATGAATGTATTTGTAAAAATAAATACTAAGCTAAAATAATATATGTATACTATAACCACAAAACCACGTGGTAATTGTTGTTTAGAGGTATGATAAAGACAAGGAGAGGTTGCTCGAATGTGTTATTTTATTTCGAACCTAACTTTCTAACATGAATTGACCTTCTTTAGAACTTGAGCCAATAATTAGGATGGGCCACAGATACAAAGACTGTGGTTCTAAAGGGGAGAGTTAAATAAATTACTTTCACTTAAGGAGGTGGCCTAACAGAGCGCTGAGATGAATTGCAGAAATTCATAAATTTCACGTTACCTACAAAGTGGTTTGTTATTTCAAATATATTTACAGCTAAAATGAAGTTGAAAGTTATCAACACGCTATAGAAGAATTAAAATCCTTAAATTTTAAGTTTTATAACTGGAAAAAAAATATCAAAAGGATTAAGTTTTTTTCAAAGACATTTAATGGGAAATGTAAAAGCTCTTACATAAAATTAAACGGCTAGAAACATAATATATCTATCCTTTCTCAAATAAATAAAGCTAATTTTAATATGAATATAAAATATTATCCTGAGATAACTAAGAATTGCTTTATTGGCCTTGAAGCTTCATATACGCTATTCCAATTAGAAATAAAGCAGTGTGAGGATATTTCCTTTCAGGTAGACCGTAGACGGCGACCTACTTTACGTAATATGAGTTATAAGAGACATGTTTCCTTAAATATCAATGAAAATATTTCTAATTACTATTAATTTTAAAATGAACTTATTCAAATTAATTGTAATTTCTAAAAGTATTTTTATTATTTCACACCATTGAAACAACACAAAAATAAGATATATTCTACAAACGCTCAATGTCTAACAAGAGGTTACATAGAGCCTTTTACTTCCTTTCAGTCCTCGATATTTTTTATTAGCCAATAGAAGTTCCTGACAATGCTTTTTAACCTATCGGCTACCTGAAAAATCTGAAAAATTCTTACTCAGTAAAAGGACCAAATTTATAAAAAGCTGAGATGTGTTTATGTATATATTTCAAAAAAGACATTAAGTTAATCTTTTCAAATCCATCAACTGAAGCGTTTATGAAATCGGGAAAATTATTTAAATATATAGAAATGAAGTTAGAAAAAGTTATTTTTTTAATTCAAACACTAAGAAACGTAACTGTATATTATGTTTAAAAAACTAGATGAAAAGTAACTAATTTTTAAATGTATTGCGCAAGTAAAAATTATTTTTAGAAACTGCTCTACAAAATTAAATTTGAAACGTTTTCGTAATTTAGAAATAGTAAAACATGGAATACTCTTGGCAAAATAGGGTGAAAAAATATAATAACAAAAACGATATTATGTTACAATGATTTGACAAAATTAAATCAACTATCGAATTTGGCAATTAAAATAAAGCAGACTACATCCATGATAATATGAGTCTAATTTGGGAGTTTTTTTAGTGACCTTTATCTTACCATCCGTCCGGGATATTCGCACATTTACAATAATTGGGTAGAGATGATAAATATAATATTTAGATGAGGTGTACCCATTTCCACATTTAGGGGGCGAGGGTGGGGAACTATCCGGGATAAAACACCTCAGTACAATCAGCCGATAAGAATCCAGCCCCTTCCTCCACGTGACCACTAAATAAAACAAGGTGGATCTTACGCTATGGTCCGCATGCCTACTAATGCAGGCTATTGGTAATATAATTGTTATAATCATATTTTGAAACAGTATTAATGTGCTACTGGCTGTATATGCTAGAAATGGAGCAATTAAACACTTATTATCATAAAACTGTTCTATCTCTTTTATTTAATTATAACGTTTAACATCGAAATAATTAAAGGTACAATTTAAGGGGCTTAGCATACGTGGAAAGAAGGGACTGAAACTTACATTGATAAATCACGTCTGGAAAATTGCCCCCAGTGCACCTCACCAAGGTTCGAACCTTGACCCCCTCTTCTCCAGCAGTCAAGTCTATTGTGAGACTTATTTCTTAGAATATGTGACCACTGGTACAGTCATCGTTGACAAAAATAAGTTAATATATGTAATGTACTTATATGTCAATAATGAATAACATAGAAAATCTTAAAATACATATTCATCATTAAAAGCTAATGAATAACAACCCAATGATCATTTCATTTAATTTTGGTTGATATAGTTCCACACATTGCTATAAAAAAAGGCACTTAAACTAATCAAAGATTATTATAATATTGGGTAACAAGAACTGCATCAATGCAGGTATATTGGAAAAAATCTACTTGTGAAAATCACAGTTTTAATCAAATGAGATTAAACTCAGCATGGGTGTACACACGTAAAAAGGCGTCAGCATCGTCCAATCCGGTGTTCCGAGGAGGTTGGGCTCGAAACCCAACTCGGTGTAGTATGGTGGTTCTTCCTAAATGTGTTTACACCATATCTTCATGCAATAGGTCACATATCATCATTTAGACGTTAGAATAGTCTAGCAGAAATTCATAAATGCTAGAGAAACATTAGGTTTATAGTGATACTGGGTGTAGCTATCCGGCAGTGGTGCAGGAGGAAGATACGAATGTGAATACATTAATAATTAAATAACTAGCCTCTTGGTATGGTAGTCATAGCCCCAGGCTGCTGACCTAGACGTCCCGGATTAGATTCCCGGCAGGCACCTTATTCTTGAAAGGGGAATTATTACCATGAGCACCGGGGTATGATTAATTAGGCTTAAGTTAGGTTCAGATCTTCATTGACTTCACTCCAAACTATTTACTATCACCATTTACTCATCTCCCCAAGACATGTAAGACCCTCTATGAAAAGTATGTACAATTAGTAAATTAGGACGTCACCTGACATGACAGCATTCTTCAAGACATTAAGAACATTCGAATACCCAGCACACACAATCAACAACTCATACAATCTGGCAAAAATTACCATGCCCCAACACCAAAGCATTTCATTTGTGATTCCATCTACGTCCACAGCTCTGCCATTTTTTTAAACACTTTCATAGATTTTAACACCTCAATATTGTTAATTCTTCCCTCATAATAATATTCTCCCTATTTTATGCTTCTGTCTCAGATCTTTTGACATACAATTGCTCAATTGCTCCATCGCTCTCTTGTACTATTTTCATCCCAGATCATCTGCGAACGTTCTTTCTGGACTGCAGTAATATTTAGATTCACTTGCGGAAATATTAGCCATTAGCCATATTTCCCAAAAAGGTCACTAAAGTAGCCATATTTAGTCACATTTGTATAAAACTGTATTTATTTGAACAGGCAACTTATTGAACACAAAAAATTTGCCAGGAAATACAAACCGAGCTATAAAACTCCAACAAAACACATATTTAAGTTTTATTAAAACCTTCAAGATGAAGTTTGTAAGATAGCAAATTCCGGTTTTTCCTTAGCATTTTTTCAAAAATATATGAATCAAAGAGACATGACTCTACTAGAAAAATGGGTGACTCCAGCTCCCCCAAATTGTATATCAGCCAACACGTAATGTGACAATGCGACTTTAATCAATGATTACCATTTCAAAACTTAATGACATACAACCTGTTAATATTCTAAATGAATTTTACTAGTGGTTGGAGTACTGTAAGAAAATTTGTCAACCTAGATCCAGAGAGTTGATTTATTAATAATCTTCTGCCACTATACGAGGTCATGTACAGCCAACGAATCTACTTTAATAAACCAAGATGAACTTTACTTTTCACCTCGATCCAGTTTTGGTTAACCCAATGTTCGGTGCTGCCAATGTAAATACCACGATATTTATGTTCCTCGGAAGACCATTGATAATTATTGTTGGGTTCATCCTTTTATTTCTCCAATTTATAACCCAGATAGCTTTAATCTTGACCACACTCAATTCTGCTCCAGACCTATAACTATACTTAATAAATGACATAGAAGTTTCTTGAACCTATCATCATGAGTGACGAAAAGTGTCAAATAATCTGCATATGCAGAAACAACTAACGCTTCAGTAAAGATGGTAATCTAAAACCATAATTTTACAAGATCTGTCTACACATATGTAGGAAAGGTTCTATATAAATAGTGAACAATGGGCCGGATAATGGGTCACCTTGCCACACACCGTGTAACACTTGAATTGGCGCAGTTATACTGCGATTCAAAATGCTTTTGGATCCACGTGGCGGGTAGGCTGGTGAGCATAGTTGCCACATAGCAGGAGTTTGCGCGTTACTACTATTCAAGCATACTCAGTGACTGTCAAGAAATCTGGCAACGTGCATCGGTTGCTATGACAACTACCCTTCACGGATTGGTCGAGCATGTGATGAGTCTCCATTCTCAACTCCGGCTGCGCTTACCTCAATCCTAAAGCAGTTTAAAACGCAGTATAGCACATCTCCAACTCATAACAAACATAGTGAATTTAAGTATAATGTACGAACATCCTATGTATACTTTGTTCCGATCCCGAATTTGGACACCGTTAAAACCATGTTGGTGTGTCCTATAGAGTATATGCACTTTCTGATCCAAGGAAAGCACATCAAGGTAGATTTTTCTGGAACTGGCACTGTGAATATCATCTCTCGTATAAGATGCAAATTTTCATATATGGACCGTTGAAGGATGCAAAAGTCTGGGAATTATGAATCGCATCGGGGAGAACAGCTTGCATCCTAGAAGCTATGGTACGAGACTATATTTTATAGCCAAGATTAAGTAAAGAAATTGGTCTCCAATTATGTATCAAAAGTCCTTTCCCCCATTCCTTAGGAAGTAAAATAAGATGTATTCATTGACTACAATAACTTACCAAATTCCAGCGCAACATGAACCATCTTTAAAAATACCGATCCAATTTCATTCCACAGGCATTGATAGAACTCCATTAGTAGGCCAGCATATATGGGAGATTTATTTTTATCGAGTGCGTGAAATGCTTCTGTCAACTCCACTAAGAAATGTCAGAGTGATTAACATCCTTTGGAACTTCAGATAAGGAGTGAAGATCAATATAAAAGTCTGGCACTTAAACACTTGTTACTAAACGCGAAAAATAAAAGTTTCTTAAAACTTTCACAAGCTTAATTAAGACTTTCACTGGGGTCAGACATTATGTGTCCATTTATATTCATAGAAGCTAAATAAAGTTGAGCAGGACTTTGTTCAAATGGAGTAATAAACTCGGGTGCCTGTGTATCCTTATATTGGGAACACTCAACAAATTGAATGTCAATGGCCAAACGACTGTACAATTTTTAATATCTACATGAAAAAGTTGAAGAAATCGATTTTCATCTGATTTCAAAATATCCTTTGATTGAATTTGTTGAGCCATGACTCCCAGTTCACTAATTTTAACGTAAACAATTTTGAACTTAATGTATTTCTGATTCAAACTCGTCCCGCCATAAAAATGGGCTTTAATATAGTACATATGATCTGAATATAAATTAATTTATAATGTTCATTCCTTAACAGCTGTGTGTTGATCTTCCAATACGCCCGTCTTCACTTTTTTTTGCATCAACTTGCACCATACAAATACACCCAGAGTGGTCAGAAAAGAATGGAACTACTTCTGGTTGTATAAGAGAATAAATCAAACTAAGATTTAAATGCAGTTTAACCGTGAACGAGGCACCTTTTTAGAAACACCCGTAAATGTGAAACCTCTTTCATCAGGATGAGATTTTTTTTCCAAACATCATAAAATGTAGTAAGTGAAACTAAGCACTGAAGAGCCTGTCTAAGTGTTAGTCTGTTCTCAGTACAATTAATCCGGTCTTCTTGTAGAAGTGTTATGTTCCAATCACAGGCTAGAAACACATGCTCTAAGACGCCAATGCACTGTAAGTATCGTTTCAAAGCCCCAACCACAAGGACGGCATGAACATTACCTTGAGTGAGCCATACATATTAAGAAAATGGTAAATACTACCATGCATTCTTAATACTAAAACATATCAATATCCTGGCTACAATACAGTGTGTCTTATACTTCGTATTCGATAGATTATCTCATTGTAATTAGTACCCCAGAGCTAGCTTGAATTGAAGGGGCGATAAAAAATATAAAATCGGTTAGGGTGTATGACGTAGGTGGTGAGATCAAGTTGGTTTCCTGTACAAACAATATGTATGATCTTACAATTTTTGAGAACACATAAATCACGTACTGTTTATCATCATTGTTTAATCCCCGTACATTAACAGCGAGAGCACAATCATGAAAAATATATAAAAATATATAAACACAATGTGTTGTTATATTAAATAATCATGAAATATTTTGAAACTTATTTGCTTTATCAAATGCGACAATCGTTGCCTTAAATTGTGATTTTGGAGCTAGTATAACGGATCCTGCAACATTTCTGCTAGGTTCTTATATTTTGTTGTGAGCTCACACGCCACTGCAGCAGCGTTTTTAAAACCCCTAAATTTTTTAAAAAGCTTGAAAACATTTCCCTATTCAAAGGATATTATTTCTAATTAAAATTTAATCTCTGGATTAGTTCATTAATACTCAAAACATCTTTGACTTTTAATTTCCCTGCCTGGGAGCTCAAATAAAATGTTGACACAACGGACCAATGATCATCAGAGTCATCATTATGTTTCAAGCGCTTGACGCCTTACATCGTCCTCACTAGCATCCGATGACTCCTCAAGAACATCAACTGACCTTTTTCCACCAATAGAGCTGATACCACCAGGTGGTATAAAAAAACTGCCTAATACTATCATCCATGTGAAGGTCACTCCCTTCATCGGGAGGCGTTTGAGCATTGAAATATACTATCAGTTTCCACACTCCCAAATACTACAGAACTGTCTGTGACCTCACCTTTCTGTTGTTGTTGTTGTTGTTGTTGTGTCTCTGAAAGGGACTGAGGGGGATGTTTAGGGATTGTATGTATGCTAACAGCTGGTACATAGTAAACGGATGGCATATTAACCGACTGAACAGGGTCAGCGCCGTCTCTGGCCTCAGTCAACCGCGTCATTTTGCTAGTTCCAGCGACATCATCACTAACAGTAGTGTTTCGGTGAGGTAAGCTTGACCGCTAGGTGGCTGATGCATCTTGTGAGCAGTTCCTCGTCACGTGTCCAGGAAGAGAACCCCGAGAACACTTAACATAATCGGTGGACAAATATACTTGCCATAACATATTATCTATTGTCAAATTAAAATACAAAATATGTGAGTCTTCCCTGTTAGGGACATTACGTCTAAACGTGTAGACACAGGGAAGATGTGATAATCTAAAGCTGATTTGAACTTCCCTAATCTGACTCGTAATTTTCCCGTATTTTTATAAGTTTTTAAACAACAAATCATCTGTAATATCTGGTGTAACATTGGACAGCACTCCTTTAGTGGATGACATAGCAAATTTTCGAATTGGGACCAAAATATTGTCTATGGACACTCCCCCCATATTCTAACATTTTATTAACACTACCTTAATTTGCCATAAACAAACACACTCGTTCATCCCACATGTTAGAAGCAAACAAATACTATGTGGTCTCATAACACTACCCCACACTAACCCATTAATACTTCAACACTTTATTGGGAATAATTTGCCAGTTTGCATGTTCTACAACATTCCATGTGGTCCAGGCTCCAAACCCGGCACACTTGAGTGACCGCTACTCATATGGAGGACGACACAACACATCAATGTACACGAGTGTAAGAAACACGCAAAAATAGCCTCGAGGTTAATATAATATAACATTCATGGCGTATCACACGTGGAAAATAATAGTGCGACAATTTTTTGGGAGGTAAAAATTCATTTATGGGTAGTTAACTGAAGATTTATTTTTCAAAAATTGACATATTAAAAGAAAAAAAATAGCCTTAACGATTTTATTCCAAATCGGTATCTTGAAATGTTTGACATGACAATTAACACACTATATTGGTTTTCGGGATGGAAACTTATTTATGGTTTTTTTACTTAAGACGGTTTTTCAAAAACTGGAAATAAAAAAAAATCCCTAACGATATGATTCAAAATGGCTATCTTGGCAGTGTTTGTACATGACAAATAGCACTCTTTACATGGTTTCCGGTAAGAATTAAATCAAAGATCGTTTGCTGATGAATGATTTTTAAAAAATTTGAATATTAAAAAAATGGCTTTAGCGATTTGGTTCAAAATTGGAATGGGGAGACTATTTTACATTATCATAGATTGTATCTTATTTATCCAAAGTAAATTAATATAGATAAAATTTGAATTTTTTGAAAATTGACCTTCTAAATTGAATTCCAAATGGTAATCTGGAAATAGTATTTCATGATAAATAAGAATACGTTTTTATTTTTACTAGTAGCAAATAGGATAGTTTAAAATAATTTATTTTTGGATAATTTAAATTTTTTTAAATATGTTAGAACAATTTGGTTATATATATATATATGTATATATATACATACATACATAAAGATAGATTATTGTGATTAACAAGAAAATGTTTTTATGAGGATAAGGGTAGTTTACTGAAAACCTATTTTTGAAAATTACTATCAAACCCATATTACTCAATATGAGAAAGTTTTTGAGATTGTCTCATATCGTTTATTTTATGGAGTACTTAGAAATATGATTTTTTTCAAGCACCACGTCTTACTACCCATTCAGATTATAAGCCTATGTACTAATTACACTAATGTGTTAGGGATTAGGAAGGTTGAATTTAGAGGAAGTGTACTCGCATTTGATAAGAAAACTATTTAGGGAAAACCATACTCAGTACAACCGACAGGGGTCAAACCACTATCTCCCCGTCTTCGACAATCTAACCTGTTGCGAGAGTAACGCCTTAGACTATGCTGTCATCGAAGTGGGTGTATATTAAATTGATTGTTATGATCTTTGGTGGCCAGAGACACTCCTCTTTTCTCAATATTTCTGTAACAGTGTGTATTATTATATTTATAGTCTTTGGCATAGTGTTTATGCAACAGTTAGTATAATTTCGTTTAGCAAATTTTACGAGTTTGATTAAAGAAAGAGAAAATCTGTGTGTTGCACTGTATCATTTATTATATTCAACTCTTAAAATGATAGTGTTATGCTCTTTGGCAGACATATACGTTCCTCTTTTCTTAATGTTTCTGTAATAGTGAATGTTAGTTTATTTATGCTCTTTGGTGGTGAACGTTATACTCTCTTTACTTTTTATCGACCTCTCGGAGAGAAAAGTTTTGCAATTGTTAAGAAAAATCGAAATCGAGATTTTGATAAATGTCAACGTTTCATGATCCTCTGAAGCCAAAAAGTGGTTTTCACGATGCTGTCTGGCTGTCTGTCTGTATCTGTGACTAGAGCCTAAACTATTTTACCGATCATGCTAAAACTTGGTATCTAGTGTTAACATAAGGTTCCCCAGAGGAACTTTTGGAATTAGATATCCAACCCTAAAATTAAGGGTAGGTCCTAGTTTACTAAAGGGCAAAAAAAAAAAAACCATTTTCTCAAAACACTCCCTAACGATTTTGATTTAACTTTGTATCTAGGCATTGTTTAAAATTACAAACAAGATGGCATTTCTTGTTTTCCCATGAAAATTACTTTAATGGTATTTTAAAGAAGCATAAATTTCCAAATTTGATCACATCTTCGCAACTGGTTGAGACAAGAAGTTACTTATCACTGTAAAGTTGTAGCACTTCTAAAATTAACAATATTTTAAATTGGAAATTATTTTTATAAAACAAATAGTTTATGAGCTATAGGTCTAAGCAAATATATATATTATATATATATTTATGGAGCACTTTTAATATGAAACTGATTGTTATGTTCTTTGGTGGACAGAGATGTTCTTTTTTAAATGTTTCTGTAACCGTGTATACTATTTCATTTATGCAACAATATATATTATTTCGTTTCATAACGAGTTTTTAGTAAATTACTCTATTTTAAAATTAAAGAAGGTGGAAGTCTGTGCGGTGCACGGTACCATTTATTGATTACTAGACAAGATTACATAATTTACAGTTTTTAAGAGTAGGCCTATAGCTGAATACTATGTGGTACATCTTGGCTATCAAGTGCTACTGAAGAATTGACAATGTAAGAAACACGCTTGACTTGGTTTATATGGGCAGCATGAAAAATATCATCATTAGTGGATTATATTATATTGAGAACACATTGAGTTTAGTCAAGATAAGATACAATTATTATCTCGTAAAAGGTTTGACATCTTTAAATTAAATACGCGAACAGGAATAAGATCATCATATGTTAATGTCATTAATGAACACTCTAAGCATATGCATAAACACAAGACATTTTGTTATAATTTTTTGGAGCAACTATTCTTATATTCCTAAATATTTTAGTTCAATTCAAACTAGCTATTTTTGTAAATTGGCATGCCGAATAAAGCTGTTCTAGCTAAGATTAATAAAATTAAATTCGTTAGGTTTGTTTATGGTAACAATTTTTTTTTTAAATATTTGTATTTTAAACATTAGCACCCCCACGATTCATTATAGTGGTCTTGAGGAAGATATAATCCAAAGCTAAATGTGTCCTAGTGAATAACTATGTGTATAAGTGTGTTCCTGATTTGAGTTCATTATAATTATCTCAAAATATTTAAAAGGGAAATACACACAGATATAAACATACATGGTCACAGCAATAGACATTTTTCCTGTGTCAAAACCAGGATATTGTTCGAGCACTGGGCATGGGTATTGATCGAGCACTACCTAAAGTGAGAAAATGTACGTGGATAACAAATATAAACTGGATATTTAATAAACACATGCGTCACCCTGCATTAATGTGTTTCATATAATTAGTCTTGTGAGATAAGTAGCTGATTGAAGTCTTTCAATATAAGCTTAACTCCTTAATGTCACAATTAACTATAAAAGCTCTATGTTACTCACTGTTGGTTTACTAATTGCATATCAACATATACATACTCATGTAATTTATTTGTGAAAGTCATCCATCTAATAAAGTGTATAAAATATAGAACCAGCTCTGCATGGCTTCAGCCAACACATAAACTATCATGGCTGCAATAAAACCAAATATAACCAGTTTATTTTAAGTTAGCTATATTAAGATTTTCATTCCAGATTATATGCGCCTACTTTTCTCAGAGGAAATGTAAATCCCGCACATTTACACCCCGTGCACGGGTCTACCATGGGGTTGTGCCAAACCCTGAACTAACGGCCGTCGTCTGTTGCTGACACACCAGTGCTGACCTCATCTTTCTCTAAATAATGATTTTAATAAATAACCTTCTAATATGCCAAAATCTTCTTCCTTCAAGAATGTGCATTGGATAGATTTCCATCGTCTTACAAGCACAAACAGGTGTATTTAAGTTTTAATTTGGGATAAAACATTTCTCAGTGCTGTAGCTAACAATTTGAAGGGGAAGAGATTGAAATTATAATGTTACCTCTTTACAGTCGTCTTCTATATTACCTCTAGATGATGGGTCTTCTTCTAAGTAAATATAGGCCTACCAATCACTGGTTTTTGTTCATGCGTCACGACAAAGTTGTATTTATCGTATACCCATTCCGGTTATATTTTAAATTAATATCAACACACAGGTTGCAAATCATTGTAATTACGAGAGTGTCCGTACAGACTTTGTCTCAGACAATGAGTACAGGACGAATCTTGGACAGTTCGGGTGTAGAGCAATTATGCTAAGCCAAAGGTCCCAAATTTTAATTAACTTAGGTTGATTACATTTTAAATTTTGGTTTACATTTTATATAAAGATTTGTTTTAATGGTAGGCCTATATTTGAATTAGTTTTAATTATTTTAGTTATTAATCTTTAAGTATAGTAAATTAAGTGAAAAGCGTATAACCCAAACGGGTAGTAAGACGCGGTGCTAAAAACAATAATTAAATGTTTAGCAAAGGTACCAGGGCAATTTAATTGTTTTCATATAAATATTTCCCAAGTTACAGCTTCTCCATTCGATTCTCATTCCAATCTGAAGTTTAAAATTAAACGTTTCCAAACATGAAAACTAATAAATGCTTTATGCAAAATATTAAGCATTAATTTTATTGATTAACATTTATAAGTGGAACATAATTTGTATTCACTTATTTGTACTTTGTTACATATTATTATGTAAAATATTTCCATTTGTTCTGTCTTAGCTGTCATATAAATGTTGAATAAGCTTCTAAACGCATATATGCTCTAATGAGGAAGGGATGAAGAAGGAGTTACTTAAGAGGTAATCTACCAGCATTTGCGTGGAAGGAGTGTGGGAAACCATCTAGAAAAAAACACTTAAAAGACCCGACCGGGACCCGACCGACAGTAGGCCAGTCAACCACGAGAGTGACGGCTTAGACCGATCGGCCACTGAAGCAGGTTGAAATAAATCTGTGAAACGAACATAGTGTTAGAATACACCCCTTCCCATTTCGAATGTTTGTTTTGAATTTTTTCCATTGCATCTAACTACCCTTCCAGATTGTAAACATATTAATTACAGCTATGGGGTAGGGACGAGAAAGGTAGAATTGAGAGGGAATGTATTAGTATTAGTATTTTAGAGGAATGATAGTAAGGAGCCATGTAGGAAATACCACTCTCAGTACAACGTAGACAAAAATCAAACCCTGACCTCTCAGTCACTAGACTAGCCTGACATCAAGTCCACATGCCTACCGATGCGGGGTTTTTTTAGGGACAGCTATTTATAATTTAACGATGATTTGTCAATGATTGATAATTTTATTTTACAAAATTCTTTAAAAATGATTAGAGCATTTCTATCCTTAGAAAATAATATTTCACCTTCTACGCCCCACCTTCGCCCTCTATTTGGTTCATATATATTTGGATATTTATCCCACTAATTGTAACTTATTATTCAATCAACAGCCGAAGAAGACACGCTGCCACGTTTGATTGTAGTCGCCTGCTGCTCAACTGTTGTCTGATGTCTGTAAGGATGTTATCGATGCTCTCACAGACTAGGAGGAGAAATTCATCTGGGAAATTATAAGTCTCCTGAGATAGTGCTAATTGCTTAACGTCTGCTTGGACTTGTTTGAATAAGTTTACTTTTACTTTCTCTCTATCTTACAGGTAGAGAAATTATGGTGATCGTCAAAAAGATCGAACTCGAGATTTTGATGAATCTTGACGTTTCATGACTTCCTGAATCCGAAAAAGTGGTTTTTGAATTTCCGTCTGTCTGTCTGTCTGTCTGTACCTCCAACTAGAGCCTAAACTATTTTACCGATTGAGCTGAAACTTGATATCTATGATTTTCATAGGGTTGCCCCGAGGAGTTTTTGGAATTGGATATCTACCCCTAAAATTAAGGGTAGTTTACTGAAGGGAAAAAAGAGAAAAAGTCGATTTTCTCAAAATCGGCTCTAACGATTTTGATTAAATTTCATTTATGAACATTAATAAATATTCCAAACAAAATGGCTACTCTCAATATTTCGGCAAAATCGCTTTAAGGGCTCCGGTCTGATGCGTCAATTAACATTTTTTATAATAGCTCCGAAACTATTTGAGATATGAAATTACTTAGCATTACAAATATGTATATATATTTATAATACAGATATTTTATCCGAAACATATTTTTATAAAATCAATAACTTTCAATCTATACGCAATTATATGAATTTTTTTAACTTTTTGGACATTAAAGTTTAAGTATTGCGACCGTAAAAAAAAACTAACCTGAAATGTTGATGGATGTCGACGTCTCATGACCCCCCGAACCCTAAAAAATAGTCTTTGCAATGCCGTCTGTCTGTGTGTCTATAAAAACTTAAAATTAAGGGTAGTTTACTGAAGGGCGAAAAGAGAAAAATTTGGTTTTCTCAAAATCTGCTCAAACGATTTTGATTAAAATTCGTATCTAGGCGTTGATTAAGATTATAAATAAACTGGCTATTTTCATTTTCCTATGAAAATGATTTTTAGGGTACTTTACAGAAGCGTTAATTTCCGTATCTCCACAACTATTTGAGAAACTAAACAACTTATCATTGCAAAATTGTAGGACTATTAGAAATAAAAAACTTTTATTTGACATATATTTTTATAAAAGCAACAGTTTCTGAGATATTTGCAAATATATTAATACAATTTTGTGAGCTTTAGTTGTAAACATATACTACTTAAGTCTTAACGCAATAATTCTCCAATGCCATAGAGTAATTAAATATAAGTATCTAAAAAAAGTATGTTATTTTTCCTTAAAACTCTTAGGAGAAATGTTTGCACAGCAATGATATATCTCCATTTTAGACTCAATAGTCAATATTTACATTTTTTATTGGTCAAAATGTATAAATGCATAATTAAATATCAATGCGATGACTTGAAGATGTGCAACACCTTATAAAATGTTAAAATTCTAACCAGAAATCGAAATTTTAATACGAAGTGTTGACCCTTGTGTACCCAATATTAATCTTTTTTATTTCATTATTTTGTAACCCCCTTTTCCCCAAATCTCCCTTCGTAAAGGATAGCAAGACAAAGGAGAGAGAAAGTCTTTGTGGTGCACCATACCATTTATTTTTCTGGGTATTGGCTGGCAATTTGTCAATCAAATTGTTTAAAGTCAATATATAATTTAATAATGTTATTTTCATTGGATCCTACTCACTCCGGGTAATGCATAATGTCGCTGGAATGTGGCGCATACTTGTGTAGGAAACTTAGCTTAATAACTTGCTTGGATTGTTAATTAATGTAATCTCAGTTTGGTGTCCTTAGGAGCCAGTGTGTATATTTTCTAGTATCATAATTTAGTCTCCTAATGTTTTGCATTATTCCATGTGGCAGTTGAGTTCTAGCTAACATTGTTTTATTTCATAATGATTCGACCTTTATTAATATGAGGGGATTTGCCCACTATTTTGACTTGGGACAGTGGGGATAACACCTTAAGAGCTATATATAATAACGGGGTTCCACTGTCTATTGTTTAGCACCCTCAGTGCCAAAACTAGGTTTAAGGGGGATATTTCCACCCTGTTCTTCCGGGCCTCTTGGCTTGTATATGCCCAAGTAAGGGCTTTAATTCCTCTTACGTAATAAGCATTGTTGATACATTCCTAATGGGGGTTATGCTACTCAATTGCCAGTAAGAATAGACTTAATTACCTGGTGTGCCAATTGTATATGGCCTTACTATTTAATAGGAGATCTCCTTAATCATTAAAGTGCATTGCAGGCACAGAATTTTTATTTTTATTACAGTCCCATTCAGGGTATTAATTCATAATTTTGCTACCGTTAGTTTGGGTTACTCTTAGAACATTATTATTTTTATTAAATCACATATTGCTTGACTAAAGGAACTAATTTTTTTTAATGTTGTCATTTCCATCGTCCCCTTCAATGAACGCAAGCAACTAGTTCTCTGTTCTGTTCTATTCACGAAAATAATCTTAGAGTTTGGTTGTGGGCTTAAAATTTCAATTCAAACATTGTTTTGGATAAAATAATTCTAATTGACTTCCCTCTTTGTATATTCCTGTTTCCTTGCCCAATTAAAGTGTTCTTTCACTACAATCTGTTCATGTTGAACGGTGTAACATCTGGGGGATGTTGTGGTAGAGTGAGGCTGTCTTTTTAAAGATAATCAGTGAAAACATATCGCAGTCACCCTTGATCATTATTTGGACTAAGGGTGATGGTGTGTCAATGACACCACTAGTGAGCGCGTATGTTACAAAAGTTATCTTGTTCTTAGAGCTGTCTACGACAGGTTGATTATAATATTTTACCAACCTAACAAAACCTAGACTTCAATTAATAAATGCACGTAATGATAGGCATTGTTTGTAAAAATGTATATTTCTATGGTAAGAGTGGATAAAGTGAGAGTGAACTAAATTCATTATATTTATATTAAATTAATTATAAAATAGTAATTGGCCATGGCCGAAAACGGGCATCAGCAGACCAACCATGTCCAAGATTTGACCTTGTAGCTAATTAATTTTTATTGAAAGCAACAGTTTAACTGAGAACTGCCTCCATCTCAAAATAAGGGGGGTGCCTGTGTCTACAATAGCCAAATAGATTGTCGGTAAAAAGCATATGTTCCCTTGAGATACGTATGTTAAAATACTTACATGGATTATATCTTTTTATAAAATTTTGCCACTGGTAGGCAATTCCATTATATAGACCCAGTTTAATATTTAATTACCTAAAGAGCACTATTATACTGCCTGTTACTAAGTTCGGTGGCCACATGGTCTAAGGTGCTTCTCTCGCAATAGAAAAGACTATCGATGACGGGGAGATGGTGGTTTGATCCTGTTTGGATGTGTACTGAGGGTGGTTTTTCCTAAATTGTTTCCCACTTTTCCTCCGTGCGAATGAAGATGCATTTCCTCTAAATTCAAACTTACTCTTCCCTAGCCCATTAGATTAATTAGTACATAAGCATACAACCCGAATGGGTGCAAAGCGCAGTGCTAAAAACACAAATATATATTTCCTAAATTTAAGTTTAACTTGTGTGGTGGTATTCCTGAGAGCGTCAAACTGTTTAAAACTCTACTGGAATGTTGCCTTTTTCCTGCTAATTTTTTCAGTCTATTGATCTCACAATAATGTAACAATAAACCTCTTCTTGTAACTAATGTAACAATGAACTTCTTCTTAAACTAAATACCTCCTCATTTATTTGTGCAACCTCGTCATTTCATGGACACAGAGTGACAATTTGAAATACCAGTTGGTCTTAGCCTATTTATAAATGTTTCGTTAACTACCGAGCCATGTGTAAATACTTCCGTGGGTGATTCTCTGATATTTTCTTTCGAACTGTGTTTATTCAGTTTTCCATAACTCAATTGCATTAGCCAACACTGGAAGTTACTGTCAATTTCCTGTACATTATTGTTTAGAGAGCGTTTTAAACTCCTACCACAAATGAAAGGATTTAATACTTATCCTGTAAGAATGTGGATGAAATTTTTAATATTACCTGAATTCATTCCCCTTATAGTGAAACCTTTCTGTCAAATGGGAAATAATTAATAATTAGCTATAGCCTATTATGTAACAAATGAACGACTGCATGGCTTGGAGCCATGGTTGATTAATACCATATTAGCAGTTTGGCCTCTGATGACGGTTGCATAATTCAATTCCATCCTCACGCTTGTTTTTTTTTCTGCGTTCAACGTCAATTACATGCTGCTGCAAGATTTTACTTCCTTGTTCATGTCAAACATATCTTGGATGATTTCCAAAAGTAGATGTTGAGGCTTCCTCTTGTTAAAGTCTTCCTACTCTCTGTGTTATAAGATCAGTATGTTTTGTACATCTTGGAAAGCCAAAATTTCACAATAAAAACATCGGGGAGCATAATAATCACTTTTCCTGGGAAAGTACCCTGTGAAAATATCAAAGAAAGTCTCTTACAGCTTATTAGACTCAGCCAATCAACCAAACACACAAATGAAGGCCTTTTCACTGAAACAGCTTTTTCTGTTAATGTACCATCTCACACTATTTCATTTTCAAGATGACTTTTGATTGAACTTTTCATTGAATTGTCAAAATAGGCCTAAATATTATGTATGTAAATGTAAACTTAATTTTTTTAATGCCGCGTCTTACTACCTATTCAGATTATACGCTTATGTACTATTTACGCTAATGGGTTAGGGAAGAGTAATTCTGAATTTAGAGGTAGTTTATTCCCATTTGCGTGGAGAAAGTGGCAAACCATTTAGGAAAAACCACCTTCAGTACACCCGAATGGGCTCGAGCAACCTTATTCTCGTCATCGGTAGTCTATTCGATTGTGAGAGTAGAGTCTTAGGCTATGCGGCCACCAAAGCGGGCTAGGTTTAAATTGAATAAGCATGTTGAACATTAATGGTGTGGTTTTCATTTTCCAAATTAACACTTTTTTTAGTTATTAACTAGCTAAATAAACTGTTCTTCACATGGATGGGTTTTATAATATATATATCTAATACCAAAAAAACATGTAATTTTCCATTGTTATTGGAAATTGTATTTGTTATTTTTTTTACCGAGAATATACAAACAACTGTTAGATAAAATACTATTCAATATAATAATATACATTAAATAAAAATAAAAATTAAATAAAAACAGATGCTTAAACAACGTTCAATTGTCATTAAAATGTATTTTGAACCACTCACGTAACTTTTTTAGATGTTTTATAACTGAAATGGCAGAGAATTAGTAAGAAAGTTATTTTTGAACATAACGAGGCGGTGTAATCGGAGTGCGTGGTATAAGAACGTCTTCTCCCATTGCGCATCCAGTCAAAATGGTGGCTTCTGCATTGTTGAGACTTATTCCTTTCACTATAAGTCTGGTGCTATTACACAACTTGGAGGTATCCAAGTTAGGGCAGCAGCATCACAGGAACACCCACCTTCAGTTCACACTTGTTGGACAACTCTAGTAAATTTAAAAATTCAACGGGATAGTTTACTGCTTGAGAATAATCCATGACGGTGTCGATCGAAAACAGTGATGTAGACTCGCCCAGAATAAGTGTCATTAATATAATTTAGGGAATTAATGACGTCGTATTTGAGTGCCAGTATGTCGCACTCACACAGCCATTCACCTGAAAGATATTTTTTTGCAATGTCGGGTAAAACTTTTGTGATCAGTTCCTTGACAGAGGTCATAATATTGGAAAAGTTAAGGGAGGATCGCGCTCCTGTCCCCAATTTTTGACAGATCAGTTGTGAATTTACCACACATATCGTCATTATGGAGCCACAAACTACATTTTCTTTCAAATTTAGCTTGACAATGCTTCTCCACAATACTGACTTCTTAAGACATGTATTTATTTCGTAGCGGTTGTTCCCCTCCAAGTGACCGGAAAGGTCTGCTAACAATACTACCTGTCCTCCCATCAAGTGCGTGTTACTCCTTAACTCTTTGAACGTCCGGTCCAGGACTTTCAGCGCACTCTTTTTTTACATCATACACTCGTCTTACACCGGAATTTTACAATGTAACAGACCCACTGCTTGCACTGAGTCTTTGCTGATATTTCAAATGGAAGCGTCCGATGATGCTACAGCCAAGGCAATATGTTTGTCTTTTCCTAGTTGTGTCAGTAAATGGTTGATTAAAAAGTCTTGCTTGTCCCACCTGGTGCATCTACTAATAAAAGCGCCACTTATTTCTTGTCAAACTTTTCCATGACTAAATTGAAAACAAAACGCTACTTTGGAAGAAATATCAGTATCAATTATTGAACTTGGATTTGGTGAGTATTGTACACCATTTCTCTCAACAACTCACTGCAGGCTGCATATAGACTTGAAAGGTCAAAAGTACTCAAGTCCTTGCCACCATAAATTAACAAAACCCTATGCTCGGTGTAGATAAATGATTCATTATATGTAGTTTCATTGAAATTCAACTGTGTTACGTCACATCTGAGCCTATAGAAGTTATCCTTTGCTATAGCATCGTTGTATGTCTCTCACAGAGGATGAGGGTCGGTCAGGCCGCAAGTGCTAACTAACTAAAATAGATAAAAGAAGAAGAATTCGTGTGGCCGATCAAAACAACATTGCTTCCTGCAACATCCTGCATCCTGCGTCATAGTGGTTGCCATCTTCCGGCAACCCCAGAAATTCACACGCTTATTTGTAATTGGCGTACACGTTTTTGTCTTCAGTCTTTGAGTCCTAGAACGATGTTAGTATTCGGACATTGTGCAGTAGCAAACACAGACAAAACCATTCAATATTTCTGGCGTGAACAGTTTACACACGTACGAAAGCATCTGTTAGCTTGATACCCTAATAACCCTAGACTAGGGAACGCTACTGGCACCAATTTTACTCCTTTTATGGACGCATTTCATGTGTAGTAATGCGGCACTTCACTGTACAGAAGCGTTCTTGTGAAGGAATTAGTTTGGTATTATTTGAAGAAAGCTGAACGTTTTATTTTAGGGTTATTTGGCAGTATTTATTGCAGGTCTCCCTCTACTATTGATACTCAAGTGTACAACCGTGGGGTGTCTCTCATGCTCGGGAAGGTCTATAGCTCACTAGAACTCGAACGCTTCGTTACTGCTGATGTAACGTTCCATCTGATACATCCTGTTTCCAAGAGTGCTTTGTCCATGCAGGTTAATTACTGCATGGCCACTACACCTGTGAACATACTTGCATACGTATTTATTGGATTTTACTGAGCTGCATTAGTACAGGTTTATGTGAGTATTGCATATTTTGGACGGTATTAGAGAGTATGGAACTATCAACTTATTATTAATATCCACAAGATCATAGTGTAACGTTTTATGCCGATAAACGTTAAAACATCCGAACGTAAAGCTGCAAATGAACATTATTCAAGACACCTAAATAAATAGGCAATAATCTACTCACCTGATGCCCCATTCACCGCAGACTGCCTCACCGGCCGATCGAACTCCCCCCCCCCACGCGAGCACTACATCCTCGTCGGAGTGTTGAGTGAAAACTAACAGAAATAA